>JARK01001381.1:444702-469787 GCA_000688135.1 Ancylostoma ceylanicum
AAAAAATCCAAACCCCCCCCCCCCCCCCCCCCCGGATTTCATTTCAACCAGTGTGTTTTTTTCCTGAGCGTTGACATAGTGCTAGAAGCCCGAAAAATTTTTGGGATACCCAAATTCTGGAGGCTCCCAGCTCGAAGCTCTGAAAGAAAATAACGAATGCTGTTGTGGAGCATACAAAAAATTGTGCAATGATGTTTTTTCATCGTCTGACCTGTTCGCACAAACGGATGACCGCTTTATTTCGCAGCGCTTTCGTGCTGGAACGAGCTTTGGCCAACAGAGGGTAGTAATTTAAAGCGATGCTGAGAAATCAAAATTAACCACGGAGCCTTCGAAACAGGCGACGAAAAGGAAATTCAAATATCACGACAAGTAACTTTTCGGTGATAAGACAGCAAGCAATGAGCACAATAACGTAGGAAAGCAAAAAGGTTGATGTGTCGATAAAGGCAAAAAAACGTATGAGAGAAAGTGAGAGGAGATTTAATCACGTAAAAAAGGAACGGTTGCAAATCAGCTGGCAGCGACACAATGCTCCCGCCACAACTTGATCGGGAAAAAACGCAGCGAAACTTGTGATCATTCAAAGCCACTGCCGTGAATGAAGCTACGATTACCATAGATTTGTCGGAATATGTCTTCAGACACGTCAAGATCTTAGACTAGGAAACTTTCTTGAGTGCTACCGTTATGCTTGGCTTTTTATGCTAGTGGAGGGGCAAAGAAGGAATGGCCATTTAATGCCATCTTTGGTAACTCTATCAAACAGAGTCTCAAATTTAATTGTCTTCTTGATCAACGAGAGCTTTTGACAACTAAAGAATTTTCTGCTGAATAGATGACAGGTTTGAAAAAGCAGCATCAAATCTTTAAAGAGGTATGGACAGAGAAGATAGATGAAAATGATTCTCCACTCAAGCGGGCTCCAAATCATCATCGAGCGAAAAATAAACGGAAGAGTTGCTAAGATTTTCCTTTCTGAAGGCTGCTTCTGAAAGTTTCATATTGCTTTGCAGAGAGAAAGCTTCCACGAGTTCCCCTTTCGATTTTTTTGGAATTCACGTCTTTAGCATTGAATATTCTGTGCTATTATACCCCAAAAAGGGAAAACGTAAAGTTTTTTTTTCTCTTCCGCCATTCCTTCTGTAGTGAGTCACTTGGTGACAAATTCACAGTTCCGCAAGTTGGCTCACACGCTTTATCATGTTGTAGGCTGATTCAAGCAGGTTTATACCGATAAGGACCATTTATTTCTCCACAAACAGAGGTTAGAAATAGATCTTATTGGAACAGCTTCTCAAGACCTTTAAGCCATAACAACCTTAGCAAGAGAAAAGTGAAAATCTTGCAATTATCTAACCGAACATTTTGAAAACCATACAAACTACTGTTTTAGCACGTCATATATTGTATTCGGTAACGTTTACGAATACGTTTGCCATCTTTCCCGCTTTTTCCTGGCCTCTGGATAATTTATCCTAGATTGGAAATAAGCTAACTTTAACTACTAACCGCTGGAAAGGCGTCGTGACATTGACAGACGTGCAATAAAGGGTTGACCAGAGTGCGTATCGTTTGCAGCCCGTGGTCTTATTTATACCTGAAAAAGGTGAGTCTTTTAGCGACCGCCCAGTGATAAGCACAAGATTGCTGCACATCGTGCTAGGAAGCTACGACGTTTACACGACTTTTGGGGTAGGAACGGCAAAAAAAAAACTGGAAATAAAAAACAAGGACAAAGAAACAATTCGCTAGGGTGCGTTTGGACTTCCCTTACCGGTTACAGTTAATTTTGATCACTTAAATTGTATTAGGCATCAGCGTGGGGTGCCTCTATTCTTTCCTTCTCTAACCTACATACCTCCAACACCCTTTTTTTGTTCTATACATATGTACAGAGTGGCTACTACGCATGGATCGCTTTTTTCCAAAAGCTCAAAAGAAAGAAGGTAACCGTCACCTGCTTTTCGTGCTATTACGATACTTGTGGCTTCTGTGAAAGCGTAAGAATTCTGAAATCCCCTTGCTTGCACTCCTTCAAAAGTTATAGGTAGATTTTGCCATCGTACTGCCATCACAGACCTCAGCGACTAAACACTCCATGTTAGTTAATTTGCTAAAAGCATTGGCTTCCTTGCTTCAACTGTCGGGAATATTGTAGTGCTGCAATGGGAGACAGGCTATGCTGCTCCACTTAAGAAACCAAGGAGACTCCGATCAGGGCACAGCACGAAGTGGTTACCACAGATTGCGGACTACTAAGTCCAGTCGGCCTCAGAGTTGGACTATTAACTATCTACATACTACGGACCCCTCGGGAGAGAAGGGAAGTACTAGAAAAGTGACGTAAGTATCGTCAAATAAGGTCCAAGATTGACGTTTCGGCTATAAATGCGTACAGTTCGTGGAAATCTAGTCTAATTTCACTCAAATCCAGGCTGAAAAACTCGTCACAGCACGGAACTGTTGGAACCCACAAGAACTCATCCGAACCTGTCGATAGACCTATAAAGGACAGAAAATTGTTATTGGAGCGCGTTTTTATTCGCAACAACGGAACTTTCCCAAGAAATTTCTCCAGTTCGAATGAATTTTTTGATTCGGAGTCAACTCCAAGAAACGCGCCCAAGGGATAGCAATTCTCCCTCAAAGTGGCATCCTTCGTTTTTGAGAAACCATCTTAGTTTTTGAAAAAAACCGCCATGAAAGGTTAAAAAATGGTCAAAAACCACCTTCTGACCATTAAAGACGATTTTCTCGAAAACGAGGACGCTTTCTCAAGAATTGCTATCTCCTGAGCGCATTTCTTGGAGATTATAGCGCATCAAAACATTCTTTCGAACTAGAGAAATTTATTGGAAAAATTCCGTGGTTGCGAACAAAAACGTGCTCCAATACGATTCCACGCCCTCCGCCCAAACTTGGAGGAAGCATTTCTACTAAAACTTGTGGTAGTAATATGTTTGCTTAATTGTTCTTCAACGGCAAATATTACACATCTATGAAGGCGCCGGGTCTTCAGGCAGCAGCTAGCTGCTGCCAGCTTGTAATGTTGCCCAGAAGAGGCTGCCATGGACCCTGCTGTAACCTTGTGCAAAGTGTTTCTGATCATCTTGGACAATGAAAACTCGCATCTGGGGATCATTTGACGTACTGAACACGAGTTTCAAGTCCATTTTACACCATGGCCTCATCTTGTGGCTCTAGAGCGGGTAACTGTATTTCTCAGAAGCACATGAAACTTTGCAAAAATGAGATGCTGGTACTGGGTGCCTCTGAATCTGCCCATCGCTTACTGAGTCCTGTTGGTCAATGACCATCTCATGCTGTGCCCCGACTCCGATCCGTTTGCAGCTTTCGTTGACTCGTCGAGAAGTGCTTCGCCAGCAACAATTCACTCAGAATGAATAGACCAGTTTCCAAATCAAATATCTTCACAGAGATTGCTGGGAAGATCGCGAAACTCTAGGTAGGGCTGAGCAGTTTCTGACTGTTTTCACGCAGCACACTATCAAACCGGATAGTGAGGGAACGTCTCGATTGAGCAAAAAAAATTGGAAGAAATCTTCGTCACTGCCCCTCAACCTTCTTTTACAGACGAAAGTGTTTTCATTGCTAGGGTTGCGTGGATTCTGTGGTAGCCAACGCAGCTACTTTCTTTGTATCGCAGCACCATCCGGACTGTCACATCTTCTTGCATTTCCAGACTTAACTGCACGCAGTCACCATCCTCACTGAATGTGCTCGTGTGTCACGCATACGAATACATGCTGAAGGATATGTCGAAAGCACTCCTGGCGAAGCCTTGCTGGACACGTTCTCGTCACAGCTTCTATTCGCACCATTAGGCTTCTCTGTCAAGGAGTACAGCGTGAACTGTCAAAAACGATGATGTACTCGAAAGGTCACACAACCGTCAAGATCATAATTCTTGGCGGGTCTACTCATCACGAATGGGCGAAGTGCTCGGCGTGGGGCGGGGTGTATAGCGTTTGGTGCAATCGAGCGTTAATTATGTGAGGTGCACAGTTGTTGCACCTCACGCAACATTGACAGCCGTCTGTGTTCTCTAGAGGTAGAGATAGCCAGCCGGCGAGATAACTCGAACGAATCGTCGCGCGCGACGCATTGTGGTTGCAAGTCTTCATGCGGTGGGGGAAGGACGATATGAAACTGTTTGCAAGGTGAAAGCGGTATAACACGTTTACATCAGCTTGAAGTAAAGTTATGTACCGTGTATTAAGTAGTGGTGAGGCTGAAATTCTTAAAAGTTCGAAAATCTATGAATTTCATCTTCTCAATCATTTGCTTGGTTGTAAACTCGTGTCGACATCAGGAAAAGAGAAATGACGGGAAAAAAATCATCCATTATGTGAACAGTAACATTATTTGTATCTTTGTATATTACTAGCAACAACTAATCGATGACCTATACATACAGATGAACCATGCAGGTGTTACATTGCTGCTGGAAATGATGACAACTCAGTCATCGAAAGGATACCTAAGGAAATCCTCAGTGGCTCTAGGGCATGACTTGATGTGCGATAACAAAAAAAGAGGGCAGCGCCTCCTCATGACCATAATGAGCACACTAATCTTCTATTCTTGGTAAGGGTACTGCACCAACGTCTTTCACTATTTCATCATGTTACCATACTCTCACGCTAACAGTCCTCATGAGGGCTACATTTCGATTGATAATGAATACTCGTGTATCTACGATTCAGTTCAAACCAGCCCGTCATTCCTTTCATCATATCCATCGTATAATGTTACTCATTAGCGTTCGAATCATTTTTAAAACTCTATTTCTACACAGAACCAACCATATCCACCATATGATGTGACTCAATCGCCTTCGTATTACTCTAACACGTATCCACAAGACACACTTTCTTCTGCTTCAAACATACATATATACACCTTCACCATTTTCGTCACCCAGCCTTCCACAAGCATGCACCACCCAAATTTCTACCACAGCTCCCACACAGCAGTTTACGCAGCCTACATACCACCCAAAATCACAACAGCATATACAGCAACCACCACCAGCAACCCAGACACTTGCACAGACACAGACACAACAACAATATTGACAAACGCAGCATGAAGGACAGCCACAACCTAGTCGAACACGTCGCAGAAGAGCTACCACATCTCCATCTCCTCAGCCTGTAATATTCAGAGGAAGGTTTCAAGTAAGTAAGTATGGCAAACGTGCGGTGCCTAACTATAAAATTCCAGGAACTCTCACAGACTATACGTTTTCTGATGCTAGGAAGAACAAAAGCTACGACGTATATGTTTGTTTAGTCTGTAAGAAGAACCAGTGGAATCCTATAAAGCTAGCCTCAGACCATATCATCCAACTTGTTTGGCTTAAGATGTGGATTCAGGTAATTGAGGACCAATCCTTGTCGGATCCTTGTGCATTTCCTCATGTATTTACACCTCATGAAGAAAGTGACTGCTCCCAGGCCAGATAACATTCCAGCCGATTTGCCTCGCGCACGGAGTACCTCTCTTCACTCTGTTCTCGCCAGGCCCTTCAATCACTACCCAAGGAAAGGTTTGATTCCAGATCAGTGGAAGGAATCAAAAACAATTCTTCTTTTTTAAAAAGGTCAGCGGGAAGATATTGTCAACTGTCCTCCAATCAGTTTGCCCTCGGTTGTATACAAGACGTTCACCAAGATAGAGCAAGCTGGCTTCCGCAAGAACTTCTTCTGCATAAACAACATTCAGGCAGCCACCCAGCCTATCGAAAGGAGCCGCGAATAACACCTTCCCCTAGTCCTAGTCTTCGTGACCTAGAAAGCGTTTGACTTAGTGGAGACCAACGCCGTTAGCGCACGCAGGAGCCCCTTTGGTATATGTACATCCACTTGCTTGAGCAATGTTTTTCGGACACTTCAACAATCATCCAGTTGTTCGATCGCAAGCTAAAAATTCCCATCGAATGAGGAGTGCGGCAAGGAGACACGATTTTTCGAAAGCTGTTCACAGCGGCTCTGCAATAAGCGATGTCGGAAATAGATTGGAAAGACAAAGGAAAGAATAGTAACCTCCGCTTCGCAGAAGACATTGGTAGCCAACAGCACGGCCGTGACGGAAACGATGGTCAACGAGCTTAATGTGGCTGGTCTGAAAATAGGCTTGCAGATGAATATGTCCAAAACGCAACAGATGATGAACCAGTGGTGTGACGCGGGAGAAGTGAATTTGGCAAGAGTTCTCCAGCAAGTGGATTCCGACGTCTATCTGGGACGAGAGCTGAACATGAGGAACAGCATCGCCCTAAAATAATTCGCAGAGGCGCGCAGCCTGGGCAGCTTTTGGACCGATTCGAGAAGTAACGGACCAGATCAAAGACCTTGCCTTAAGAGCCTCTATTGTTAACGCCTCCGTACTACCAGTTGTGTTACGCGACCGAAACCTGGCCTGATAACGAGACGATCGCGAAGGTCATGGGAACGACCCATCGAGCACTGGAGAGATGTCTACTGAAGACAAGTCGGTATCAGCAACGGCATCAGGGTCTTCGAAGTACCGATTTATGAGGAAAGTCGCAATTGAGAGATCCGCTTCAGTGAATGCAACGCATGAAGCACCGCTGGGCTGGTCACTTATTTCGACGAAATGATGACAGATGGAGCCTCCGCGTCACCGAATGGCTCCGTAGAAACAAGACGAGACCACTAGGACGACCACCGACACGATGGGCCGATTCATTTACAAAATATTTCAGACAACGTCTGTCACACTGGATGCATCGCCAGGAATCGTGCGGTATGGAGTTGTGGTCCCCGCTAGGAAGATCGCCAGCAGAAAAGAACCATCAAAGTATGAAGTATAAGTATGTACAGCGCAGTAACTGGGAGCAAATATAGCACATCGCATTGTATACAAGGTGTGTTACTCCTTCTCCCCGTTAGACCAAGTAGCCATGTACAGCATGTTAGGAGTTGCAACACATGCGAAAAGACCCTGAAAGGTACAATGGGAAAACTTCATACATGGCTTGAAATAGGCTTTTATAGGCGGATCACATGGGAGAGTTGGACGAAGAGATGGGCATAGATAAGTTATACTAATCATCTGGTTCACCAGTGCATGTGCGTGGAGTAGTATCACTCCCAGAGAGTGAAGAGTTCAGAACCGATGGCGAGGCTAGATACCGTCGTGGTGATTACAAATCAAGGCGCTAACCCATATAGATGAGACTTTCCAACTTGACTTTCCATTTTCCCAATGCTATCATCTTCACAGACTTTTGAACGAAATTGTGGACGACCCTCCAGCACTCACTAATATTCCTCCGAATCTCGCAGAATTCATCAATGGAACCCCCTTCCTACACGAGGGGCCAGATTAGTATCTCCATCCTTGCTATTGAGTTGCCAGGTGAAGTCCAGATCTCGCACATTCTCAGGAATTTGGCAGGTACCAGAGAAAATTTGGACATCCTGCACTAAGTGAAAAACACCATACGCTGCAGCTTTCGTAATAATAATCACATTTGATTATTTCGAATAAATCGATCGAATGAGATACGAATATCTTTTCACTCATTCTAGTGATCCATTGTCGGAGAAAACAAAATTTAATTGTTCGAAAATCTTAACATTCCAAAACAACAACACACGAACATTCACATACTCTCATGCTCAAGCACTTGCTCTAAATGTGTGCAGACTCTGGCATTAGCGACCGAATCAACTTGTCTTGGGAATGATGATATTGCCCATCTTACTATGATGCTAATCTATTAGAAACGCACGCGCTAACATTGGCTTGCGTCGGTAGAGACTATAATCCCGAGCTGATGAAGAAGATTTCAAAGCTTTCATTGTGATATGGTGACGAACCCCTGTAATGGATTTTAACAATTCTTGAAGATCCACTCTAAGTCACAGGAAAAAGTATCCATAATTCATGAAACAAAACTCAGATACGCACACGAATTCGCCAGCATTCGTCGAGGCAAAATGACTTATCTCGCCACACCCCTGCGCTGCTCTCCCCATACCTCCGCGGAAAAACAGATTCCTGCACACTGCTTGAACAAGTTCAAGTACCCCGACGAGCATGTGGCGTCAAACTTTTTAGCTTTGGACCCTGCAGACCCGCTCTGGGTGACTGGTTGTGAAGGCTATTGACATGTGGGATAATGTGATGAAACAATAGGGATACGCAAAACTTGATTGCTTTCACTCCGTGCTACTAGACCAGAAAGAAAAAGAATCACCAGCAGAAAAGCCTGCGGGTGTTTCACCGGAGAATAGGGAGCATATCCTCACGATACTCTGTTAGACAATATCTGATTGACTCAGTGAGGTACATGTGTCTCTTGTATAAGGCTCGATATTCACAGGAACACAGAAAAATTTTGTCTCCTTTTCATATGATTGGCTGAGAATGAGATTAAAAACATAAGAAAATCGAAGGAAAAGCCATTGGTCATTACATAAGCTTCAAAATTATACACAACAATATGTACATTGAATCCCCTTATATAGATTCTGGTAGAGCAGCAAATTTTTCTAGACCGCAGACGTGGGGACGGCACGTGATCGCATTGTTTCATCATGGGCTCAGCTCTCAGACAGTGTTTACGGATGAGGTGAAATTGACGAGACGGTCGGCCGGTGTTTCGTCATAAATGTGGTGGAAGTCGCGGTAAGACCCACCTTTCGCTGGTTCTATTGATCACGATAATGATGGATTCAGTCGCCAATGATAAAGGCGAGAGACTTAATGCTTTCAGGATTTTGTAGCGGTACCAGCGCCCTGCGCTGCGAGTCCCGCAGCCTACGAGTGAGACAGTGTTTACGAGGTTTTCAGGCTGCATAATATATGGACCAGGTTATAACTGTGCTGAGCGACTCAGTCGTGTTACGTGTGGCTCACAGATGCCGGATCGCGGCGGTGCTGCGCGGCGCAAAGATGCCGGATCACGTAGGTGCTCTGCGGCACACACATCAACACGCCGTAGGTGGCCGCGCGAGGCGTTCTGCAGCCCCGAGAACGCTGAGTAGCAGTGGTGTCAGCCCTTCCCGCTTGGGCATCACACCCTTTCTGAATAATCCCTAATCTTCTTCTATTGCCCTCAAGATTTGCAAAGGGTGCACTGATGGTGTGCAGGGTCTCATTATTGTTGAAAACGACAGGATATCAGTCCTCAGGTGAGAAGGGGGCGCCAGCGCCCAGTACTGCGGAGAACGCCGAAAGACGAGATCACCCAATGGAGGAGGGTTGTGCTCTCTGGCAGTAGTATGGAGAAGGCCAACGATATAGTAGTTCCACCGATACAGGAAGGCTATCACATATATAGGATTTATTATACATGTACGATATCACACCCGCAAGGTGCAAAATGAAAACTTAATTTGTGAACAGGTAAAAATTTATTTTCTCATTCAGCGGAAGCGAGTTTTGAAGCCTGTTTTCTTTTGTGAAGAATCCTACTTTCTGACAGCAGAAATCAGATGAAATCTTTTATTTTGAGAAATTTCCCAGGTATCAAAATACTTGAATCTGAGCGTGCATTAGTTCATGATCGAGAGCGGGTCTCTTTCATGGTTTCGTGCACAGTCCCCTAACACAGGTGGATCCCTGCGGACATTTGTTGCCATGCTTGCAGCCGCCTTTTCCGGCATTATACACGACGTCGTTGTCTTTGAGTGGCCTGAAAACAGGTGAAATTGAATTCTATGCGTAAATGGAAACAGATGATTTGGTGATGTTATCTGAGCATCTGTTCCTTTCTCATGGAAGACAGGTATGATATAATTATGTGAAAATAACATTATATATAATATTGGAAACATTATGACACATATGAAACAAGTAGGGAAGCAACAAAATGTAAAAAAAGACGTTTGACAGGCAAAACGTCTTGCCAGGAGAAGTAAAACACTCACTTCTTGTCAGTGAGGCAGAAAGCTCTGTACTTGTTAAGATCTTGTCCCAGGCAGAGCACGTCTGCGCATCCAATTTTTGTGGTGGAATGTCTCATCAACTGGAATAAATCGCTATTATATCTTGTACCTCATCTTCGTGAACGAAGTACTGAAGGCATAGGCGAATAACTCACGTTGAGGTACTCACGTAGATTCTTATTATGGTCCTTATAGACAACCTTTTCATCTGAGATGGCATCGTCGCTCACAGCAAATTTCTCAATCTGCTTCAACCAATCATCCCACACTGCCGACATTAGTTCGGGCTCTATGCCCTGAATATCTATCCTGAAATTAGGAGAAAATCACTTTTGTAGACCCAGAAGAATTTCATATCCAAAAGTGCGTTTCTACGGCCCCAGCACGACGTTTTCTCAAGGATAAAATCAGAGCGAAGCCCCCTTTCAGAAACCGCGCCTGCGTGTGCGAAGGCGCTGTAGCTTTGTCCACGTGCCACTAAAAAATTGATCAAATGGTAGCGGAGTGAGGAAATGTGAAAGTGTGATGCGTCTCTCAATTCGACTATTTGATTTTTGAGAAATCGCCTCGATTGAGCTGTTTGCTCTGAAGAAGAAATCTAATTTCAATAGTCGATTTTGCTTTACGACCCCTTTAATGCGGTTTGTCTCAGGGAAAACCCGTGCTGAAGGATGACGTTCCTTGACTATCTTTCTCCCACGTTGGATTTTCACAGTAAAAGATTGAATTAAACGTTAATTGTCCCACAACATGGTCCACATTTCTTGAATTTGACTCGAAAGAAATTACTTGTCAGATATTTGTGTACAGAACAGACTAGGTTCCGGAATACTGACGCAGTATGCTGTTTCAACATTATCGAATATAAATGAATTCTGAAAAGGATATCCTAAGCACACCTGCTGAAGACTCCAGTTCTTCCTTTGGGGGCTTTGGGTTCGTCATCTCTGCACGTAGAGCCCAGTAAAGCTTTTGCTTCCGTTTCAAGGTTGCAGTCCCACATCTTAAATGTGTCCATAATTTCTTCGCAAACTGTTGTGTTTCCCACTCCGATGAAGGCATATTACATGACTCGCATAAAAAGCAGCACTAATGGATACTCTGGTGTTACAGAATTTCGAGGTTCTTAAGGACGGTGAACTCATAGCGAGTGATGAAATCGCGTGAAGGATGTGGGAAACGTCGGAAATGAAAGCGCTTTTTTCCGGTGTCGAAAGCGTGGGCGAATGTTCCGCTATAGGGGTCAATTTAGGAGTAACGCTCTATAATTGTTTTCGGCAATTTGGCTGGTGCTTTCTTCACTAATTCGAGGTCACTACTGACTCGTGTGATTCTCCATACTAAGGAAAACATGCTCGGCCATATGGAGATCTGTGGCTGTTTCGAACTCTCAAAATAGTATAGATTTTCTCGATGTACACAATGGTGCATATCATGAGAAAAGGGCTTCGAATTGTTCCCTTGTCTGGGAAAGAGGAATCCTCCACAACTATGTGAAAGGAAAGGTTGTGCTAGAACTTGTGCTAGATTATTGGTATGCATATCAAGTCCCATGTCGCTCCAGGTTAGCGAAGCTAGACGATCTGAAATGAGCGGTGACAACTAGTATGGCGAACACGTGTGTTTCATTGAATTACAAATGAGATTTCATAGCTGATCTGGATTTATTTACTTTTTGTACGTCTCGTCTAGCCTGTTGGATTAGATTGCAATAAAATTGACCAATTTTTGCAAAAAAAAAACAGGAAAGGATATTCCATCGCTGTGTGCTGTGTCGTGAAATTCGCTGGTCTTGAAAAGACTACATAATTTCGGCCGGCACTGTATATCATTTCTGCCCATTGGTCCTGATTCGTTCAGGGGAGCCCGTCAAAGATTCGTCTATTACACTACTACGTCACTCAGTCTTGAGCTGCGATTCATGGAACCTTGACCAAATCGACCATGTTTACCGTGGTTAACTGTCCTACATACTTTGGAGTGTCTGAAGAGACATGACGAAAAATTTGGTTTGGTAGCCTGGTTTCACCCGCTTCCTGAGTCATAACTGCAAACATGGCAGCAGTGATGAAGTGGCCTAACGACTGACTTATCGGGGCTGTTAGGCAGAATGACGGGAGTTTGGATTTCGCCAGTTCGACTTTTCCAGCATTTTTGAATTTTAGGCCCTATCCAAACCCTGTAGGATGCATTATCAGCACTGCTGCTGTGCTTGCACCCCCTACTCAAAAGCACATAACTGGGCGATATCCATGTTACCACACCAAATGTTGAGTGTCCAAACAATCCATAGTCTTTGAGATAGCCAATTACGGCAAGCACGATTTGTTCGGTCAAAGTTTCATGAACCACAGTATACATCAACATCATCCTGAACAATGTTTGCGAAAATGGATGATTCGGTCCGATCCCCGAGGTTGTCCTCGTGCACCTCCTTTGTTGGGTTTCAGCGAGCAAATAACCTGGTTCATCACGCAGTCTCTGCTAGCATAAACATTCAGGTCAGGGCGCAACATGTTGCAGAGTCACTGAGCTCTGCAACATTCATCCTATTTATCATATCAATTCGAAATTTAACGAACCAACTGGTACATCCTCTTGCCCTTTGGCAGCTTCTTTCCATAACCCTGCGTCTCCGGAGTCCATTTATCTTTTCCCTGCCACGGTCCATTCAGTGTTAGACCAGCAAGCAGTGCGTACCGTTCATCATTGATTTTGCCGACTACATAGTCGTCAATTATATCCTGGTCAAAAGTGCTGTTCGGGCAAACATCTGAAAAGGGGCATCTCGAGTTTGTGGTCGGCAGCGAGGAGTGCTGTTCAACACCATCTTTTCATTTGAAAGAATTGAGATACCGACTTTGAGACGAAGCCAAGGGTAGGAGGAACACCTGCAACATCATAATTTTATTTTCACTGCGAACACATACTTGCAATGAGACGAAAAATTACCACGAAGTAGAGAGCAATCATGGCTAGGCAATGCTGCCATTTCGCAACCCCTTTTAAAGGGTTGTACGTAATCGATTCTGCCTGAGCTCTCCTATTTTCACATGCTCATGAACTTCGTCCAACATATCCACCCACCTCTATTATTCATGGATTCGATCACACCCAACCACCAACTCTTACTGTACTTTCCTCATTGCAATTCGTCGCATACACTTAACAATACAGCTACGTTTTTTCCACATTATGAATTGGGGAATGCAAGCCTGTTCAGCTGGTACGCTTTCACGGGGTGTATAGCACGAGGTGCGCTCGACAATTACTTAGGTCACCTCGCGCCTCGCTCGCACCTTCCCACAGGCAATATCAGCTGCACCTACAGTATCTGGCTGTCCACCCTCCTTCGCTAATGTTACACCCAGCGGAATAACTCGAATAACTTGCGCGCGCGCGACGAATGGGGATCCCGGATCACGCCAGCTTGCAGACATCTAAATAAGCACCCAGGAAAGCTGGTATTAGACTACCAAACTAGGTATGCGAGCATGTAGGTGTGAATTTGGAAACGCATAAGAAGTTAGGCTTGGGCTACTAGGGCCTAAGCCTATTCACAAGTCTGCCTAAGCTTAAGCATTGGTTCAAGCTTATGAATTAGTTTGAGCCAAAAGCTTAGGCTAAGCCCAAGGCTTTGACGATGAGAGGCTCCCCAACTTCCTTTCACCCGGCTTGGTTTCTATTCTGTATCACTTCAATGCGTACCAAAAATTCCTTAAATAACCCCTGAAGAATTCTGCTATAATAGTTCGACCGTAGCCAAGCCTATGAACTGGTGAAACTGGGGAACCCTACGAAAACTACGCACTCTACTGAAGCAGTACAGTTTGGAAAAAATCCCCAAAATCATTTTCGACCGTTAAACTTTCTGTCGAGCGTCAAGGTTATGCAGACAAAATTTTCTACGAAAATAAAAATTATAGATGGTTGCCAAGAAAATTTTGGAGGAGAGATAGCTCGGTTTCTGACACAACTTCTGCTCTCAAAACTAGATTCTCTGCTCTCAGAAGTAAATTTTCTTCTGTATGTTTCATTTTGATTGTGTTCCTTTCTTTTCTTCGCTCGAGCATGAATTCATCAGCGAGCGGTGTTCTGCGAAAGTGACCTAGCACTAGAGCGAATGATCAACCTTGCCTGCAGCATGGCCCTAAGGAAGGAGAATTCCCGCAATTGGAGAACTAGGGCGAGGAGATCACCTGACAATAGCTCAAGGCAAATTAACTCGTCATCATAGCTTTCTCTGAGGCTCGTTTGAAGCCATGAAAGCCAAAAGTCTGTTTTAAACAGACTGTTTTCAAACCAAGACTGTTACAGTTCTTACAAATAACGAACTCTACTTAGGACGGGAACAAACCAATTGATTTCTCGATCTGGTTGAATAGTTGCAAATTACATATGATTTCAATGCTTATTGTTTAAAAAAACTCAAAATGAGTTTTTTTAGTTGTGGACCACCTATGTCTCCCAATGGTTGACGAGGTACACTCTGCATGATCAACAGCCGGAAACCCACTGTAGTTTCTACCTTTGCAAAACTGTGGTTTCTGTCCACCCACCTCTATTATTCATGGATTCGATCACACCCACACCACCAACTCTTACTGTACTTTGCTCATCGCAATTCGTGGCATACACTTGACAATGCAGCTACGTTTTTTTTCCACATTATGAACTGGCGAATGCAAGCATGTTCAGCTGGTACGTTTTCATGCTAGCTCATTGTTGAAGGCTTTATGGATCGACACAGTTTTTTCAACAAAACACCTCAGGAATTTCGAGGCCGTTGTAAGCGCGTTACGTGAGCTTACAAATACAAGCCTCGAAGGCCGAACTTTGTACTGATTTTTCAATCCCATGGAAAGAGGTTCGGAAACTGATTGTTCCAATCAATACATAAGGAAGAGCACATTCTGAAACAGTGTCTCTGACAGTACCAGTTGCGATTCTCGAAGAACAAAGCCGTTGTTTTGCTACTGAAGCATTTCCTAATCTAACTTCATTGTTCGTCATGAAAAGAAGAAATATTCTGCTCTTGCCGAGTTTCCGCTACGATTCCTTGCTGTTCAACATATCTGTGTTACATTCTAGGCATTCCGAGAGTTATTGATGGCCCATAAAAAAGCTCATAACCATTCATGGACTTAATTGTTTTATTTGTATTTTTGTTCATGTGCAATCGGGGTGCTTCGTGAAGATCTGAACCAGCCCCACAGATGAGTGGCAAGTATGACAACATTAACGCTGTGATATGTAAAGCACAGAATTCAAGTAAGTTGACCGACACACTACTCACTTCGCAAACACCACTGAGCGACAACAACAAATTTATTCACACAACAAATGAAAATGAACGATATTATGAGAACACGAATGAAATGGATAAGATCAAGATGCTAAGGTCCAAGTGGTTCTTTCAGAGAGAGGAACCGGGGCAAGAGTCGACGAGGGAGGGTCCGAGCTACTGATGAAGAAGGGAGTCTCGTGAGAGGAAATCTGCCGGGCTCAATCAGCCGGTCTCTTTATACCTTTCAGATTTCCCACGCGTTCACAAGCGCGCCCTCTTGGATGGCGATTCCTGACCTACGCGGCCAGGATGGCACTGACCATACAACGCTGGATTATTATGCTTGAATTAGGGTACGATCTCCGTGCATGCGAAAGCTAGAGCTTGGAGATGTGCTGATAGAAAACTTACACAAAAAGTTCCTTCTATGATGTCTAAACCTGAGTGACCCTCAGATCTTGCGCTCGGACTTGCAGAGCTATTTTGTACAATTTTTATTCCAGTTTTCAGATAACATCCACTATATGTCTTACCTTTCAGTTGAAAAATTTCTTGAGAGCAAATTCGTTAGAAATTGGCCATGACCGGGAACATAGTGTAGCCGTGGTTTTTTGCCCCCATATTTTTCTTATCCGTTTTCATGGTTAACTTTGAATGCCTCCGGAAAGACCAACCCATGCGTTCTGAGAGGCATCTGAGCAGTAGAACCCTGTTTGAAGACCTAATCTAATAGTGCGCAGGTTTGGTATATTTCGCCAAGAATACTGTGACAACAACGGAATGAATTCTTTCAAAAATCTGTTTTAAGGTCAACTGCTTCGAAGCAGAACCCTCCTATGGAAACGGATTTTTACTGAAGGATATTTTAGACTAAAATGTTGTACAGTAACTCATGCCTTCCCCTGTATGGGTTGTATCATAGTATGAACGTGTGTTTCCGCTTAAAAACACCTCTTCTTTCTAACAATGAGTTTGCTTTCGATTTCATCTCATTCCATCTCAGGTGTGCTGAACTAGGCCATCCTTTGCAAACGGGATAAATTGATGAGAATCAAAACCGCATTTTTCTTAGGATTTGACAACATTGATCGCTGCTTTCG
Source organism: Ancylostoma ceylanicum (assembly GCA_000688135.1). Classification (NCBI taxonomy): domain Eukaryota; kingdom Metazoa; phylum Nematoda; class Chromadorea; order Rhabditida; family Ancylostomatidae; genus Ancylostoma; species Ancylostoma ceylanicum. Next base: position 461,037 of record JARK01001381.1, read on the forward strand.
TTTTCACCATTGCGTTAAGCCTAGGAGTGTAGCTTAAAGGCAGCACCCACGAAAATTTTCGACATTGAGATCTTGGCACATTTCGACGTAATCGCGCATGCTGATCACTGTTACAAAGGTGGAAATCGTCGAGAACTTTGAAATCATTGTTTCCTGGAACCTCTAAGTTCATCGCATTCTAGCGAATCAGCCGAGTTCCGCGACCCGTTCGTTATGGACCGATCGAAAAAAGTCGATACCGCTCCCTTTTTTGGCCAGCTGTTTTGTTGGCCAAATAGGTTTTTGGCACTTCTTTGCTGCATTCCTGAGGTTAGTGGAAGAATGCAATTTTTGAGCGAGATGGTTCGACTAATCAAGTTGTCGCAGGAACAACAGTGAATTCTAAAACGATCCTAAAACCATTAAAAAATCGAAAATGTGACACTAGCCAAAACAGCCACAGAAAAGGCTTAACAAATTGATTTCCTGCAAGACAACATGAAGGAAAATCCGTTGTGCTTGGAAAGCAAAAACGATAGCCAAGGCCTATAAAATAGCTCAATAATAACAAGAAAAGAAATAGCTACCTACCAGATCAGCTGGCAGCAACGATCCACTGCCGCCACAACTAGATCGAACGACCCAACGCAGATCTTGCTGATAAACATTCAACTACTCATATTTGAAAAAACTGTTGAGTTTCCATGCTACTATCTTCGTAGTATTCTTAGGGGAACCGTTTAGTTCCCAAAACGACCAAAATCTCAGATACAAAACTTTCCGTGGGTGCTGCCTTTAATCTGTGAGAGCAAAATTCTTGTGAGAGTTGTATTTAATATTTGCATTGTTTAACACATTCGCGACAACGCAGATTCTCCGTTCAGGGCCACTTTGGACCAGAGCGAGTTTCCGTTTGTTTCTCACCAAAGTGATGGCAGTTAGAGCATATTCGAGGTGCTGATCACGAGTATGACATCAGTTTTGCTTGGTACAACACTTCTGTAGTGTTACTGTATGCACACTGTAAAAACTGTAGGAAGCCCATATTCCCTCGGACCTCCACCATAATTTGCATAGAGGCGTTATCTTGCATGCCGATCACGAGTATACTCTCCATTTCCTACTGTAGAGCATTACTGTGAGGTTACTGTATTCGTACTGTAGAAACTGTAGAAAGGGTTTCGTGTCAGAATTTGGCCGAAACTGCGGTTATTTCACAGGCTGATTTCAACTTGATCTCGAATTCGTGCTCTGCATGCCAAATAACCCCACTCTGCAAAGTTTCACTAGATTTCATTGAGAATGTGGTTCTACAGTATTTTCACTAGATTTCCTTGAGAAAATGGATCTACGGTATGCCTACAGTAACTATACAGTAACTCCACAGTAGCTCTACAGTACTGCAATACGGTACAAAACGAGTTCTGAATTCATACTCGGCATGTCAAATAACCCCACCCTGCAAAGTTGTGCTGAATTTCGTGAGTAAACTGCATCTACAGTACACCTACAGTAACCATACAGTAGCCCTGCAATACTACGGTAAGATGCAAATGGATGACGTATTCGTATTCAGCATGTGAATCAACACCTGTAGGCAAAATTGCTGTAGATGCTGTGAGAAAATACATCAACAGTACCTACAGTATTTTTGCAGTAACCCTACAGTATCGCGCTACGGTACAAAATGAATGCCACATCCGTGTTCAGGGGGTGAAATAACCCCTAGTGGGCTGTTTCGTGGACAATCCACTGAGGAGAAGGGGGTAAAGGGTACGACCCACCGGTAGGTCGTTTTGTCCATTATGTGTTAATGATGCAGTGATTTGCATGGCATAGTAATCACAATGAGCCGGGCGATCCACTCCTCTACATGTGGCCCACAGATGCCGGATCCCGGTGGTGCTGTGCGGCCACACGGTCCACGTCATCCATACGACGTAGGTGGCCGCGCGAGGGGATCTGCAGCACCGAGAACGCTGAGTAGCAGTGGTGTTCTAGTGGCCCTCCCGCTTGGGCACCAACTCCCTTTCTAAATAATCCCTAATCTTCTTCTATTGCCTTCGAGATTTGCAAAGGGTGCGGGTACAATGATGGTGTGCAGGGACCCTGGGTGAGAAGGATGCGCCAGCGCTCACTACTGCGGAAAACGCCGAGAGACGAGATCACCAGTGGAGGAGGGCTGTGCTTCCTAGTGGCTGTCTGGGGAAGGCCAACGATATAGTTCCAGCGACACAAAAAGGTGCCTCGGCCCGAGTACTGTGGAAAATACAAGGATATGGCCCCACCGAAGCCGAAAGGTGAGTCAGCGCTCAGCATTGTGAGAAACCCTCGGGTAAGGAGAGTGGTCCGGAGTTCAATAGCCTATAAACGAATAGGCTACGTATTTGTCAAAGGAGTACGGGTGCGCTTCACCTTAACAGTGGGATACGTCCAGGTACGGGTAAAGAAATGCTGTGATAAGAAACGGGAGGGAATAACATTACACATTAGAGTTACAAACATTACAAATTCACAAGACGACATGTGTGTAAAATTTTTTGATCATGAGCTGGACGTTAGCTGGGGTGCCAGAATGGCAGAATATGCAACCTTCATAGAGGGGATTTTGTGTTTGGGCGCAGTTGATAATTTTCGCTCGATTCCTAATTTTCTGAGGACTTCGAAATTGTGAATACTTTGCACGTACCTCAACTGGCTGCCCCACCCACCTTCTTGCGTCCCATAGGGGCGCTAGTAAGTATTACACAAAAAACTGTAGGTTCATAGTCGATGTGTAAAACGCAATTTATTTGTACAAAACCATAGTTTAAATGCTAAGAGCTTAGCAGAGCCCGAATGCATCACTGGAATACTGGGTACCTATGGGTGTGAGATTACTCATCAATAGCAGCTGGGTTAAGCGATGTCACGCATGGATAAACATGTTGGTGGATGCCGCGAGAGCATAAATTCAGTTACGTCCGCACGTTTTTCGTAGGTAACCTCAATGATGCATCCTTTCCCAGATCTTCTAAGCTGAGAAATTCTCATAAACTGTGAAACTATGTGATTTGAGCAGTTGATAGCTTAGAGTTTACGAAAAAAAAAATCCAAAACAAAGGATTCAAAGAATTGATAACCATAATAACCAAATGATTGTCAAAGAAAAACGAAGTCCTTTGTACTTTATCTTCCTCTGTATTTATTCACTATGATCCGTGCGCTCCCTCATGGTGAGCAAACATCCGGCTCGTTCTACTTTCATACTTCTCATAGAATATACCGCACAAATTGCCCTGCATGGTAATTATTTACTAATGTTTGTCGTGTCTGCAAAACGTTTTGAGCAATCCGACTACGGAATCTTTAGAACCCATGTGCAATAACAAAGAAATGGCATGCTGCATGTCTTCAACACACACGTATGCAATAAAGTTTCAACAAGCAATGGCAACCTAATCAAGCCATTCCAAAGTGCCGATCAATCATCATTGCATCACGGAATACCGCCTATGTGGTATTCCGTGATGCAATGATGATTGATCGGCACTGTGGAATGGCTTTGTTAGTAGTAAGTACCTGGGCGCTGTGGCTGCCGGTATTGATGTTTTGCTTATGTATTCCACGTCTTCAGAATAAAAAAAAAACACGCAAAGAAAAAATGGAAGACATAAGCAAAACATCAATGCCGACCACCACTACCCCCATGTACTATGCCGCCCCGGTGCGGCGCTGCAGAACAGATAGGCGATGTTCTGTGGTGCAAGAATGAGTGACCGGAATCGTACATTCAGGTACTTCACATCATATGTCATCTTGTCGAAGCTGGTAAACTCACGCAAGAAATTGTCAGACGTGCTTAGTGAGGGGAATTCTCAGGAGGCTTCATCTCGCAGCATTTCCATTATTCCATTCCATTCTGGACCCGTATCCAATATATTTAGCCGTGGCAGGAAAACCACAGCGGGTATATACCCATTCCCATTGATTTTTATCCAGTTTGCTATCCAATACATATAACTAATTCATCCACTAATTCATTTCTTTGCGCAAGTGCGGTGTCTTGACGAGAGACAACAGGAAATGAAGATGGTGTAGACCATGGATCGATATCAAGTGGATGTCGACCGGATAAAGATAACCTGCAGTGAATCGAGTGGATTCGTATATCCACGGCTACGTTTTTATTGGATAGCAGATTCTCGAAACCACTGTAACATATCCGCTAGATCGTGTTTATCCGACTGGATAAAGTATATTGGATACGGGTCCTGAAGGTATATCTTGTGTTCGGAAGTCATCGCGGAGATGAGAGGCAATGAATAGTGGCAATCGTTAGGAACGCTAACCACTGCCGATATCTTTCACAAGTCATTTTGCTCCATTCTGAACTGCGTAGGCTGGGAAAACCTTACCGGTGAGAGTTAATACCTACGTTAGTTGGGTAATATAAATACATTAGTTCCAGCTCATTAGGAGGGTAACCACATATATGTATAGAAACAGCTTCTGATGAATTGTGGAGTAAAGACGCTATGAAACAGAATAAATCGATTTTCGGTCAAGCCTAGAACCACCACTTCTTAGACATTTGGTTTTTCACCACTACGATTTAGTGGTTATCAAACAAACATAACCAGCATCGACTAACACTGATCTGGTGGTGTTGTCGTGTATCTTTTAAGAAACTTTGGTGGCGACTGACTCCATGTGACGTTGGGGTATCGTTGGTAGACATCCTCGAATAACGCCGAAATCTCGAGGTCAAAAATTTTCATGGGTGCTGCATTTAAACAAATGGACCGCAATATCCAAAGCTATCAACGACGCGAGTCTTACATTCTTTTCCTTCTGAAGGACCGTCAAAGGTTTGCTTCACCGGAAAAGTGTAATTTTAGGGGTCTAAGGGAACAGCAGTAGGAAAGTAGGGGTACTCAATTTCACACAGACGTTGTTTGTTCGTTTTTTTTCCTTTGATTGCAATGATATCGCAAGCTGTTGTTGAATGTTACCCAAACACTTCTGCGTTGGCATTTTACTGCATCTGATAGCTTGAAAAATGATTACGTGTACAAAGTGTTAGGTTCAGAATATGTATGACAAGGTAACCATCATCATTTTAGTGTCATCGAAGCTTTGAATGGATATAAAAATGCGAGGAAGGAGTGCGAATCACCTTTAGTCTTCAAGACAACCTAGGGACTGATCGCAGGGACTGATCAACTTAGGGATGCTCAAACTTGCGGTGAGTCCTGAAATTTCTCCATTTCTAACATGGCTTTCCCTACAGTTGAAAGAAAAAACTCTGATTTTGTTTCACAGGTTCTTGTCCTATGCGTCGGCTGGACATCAGCAAGTAATTTTGCTCCCTAAATCAACATTGATGCTATATCCAATTTTGAAGAAGTACATACATACGTCGGCTTTCAGAGTGGGACTGCAATGACAAAATCCCTATCAAGATAAGAAAACAAATCGTTAAGTATCAGAATGATCGTCGAGACGAACTCTTGAAAGGGCTGGTGAACGCTGCCAATGGAAAGCTGAAGCCCGCTAAATTCATGAAAAAGCTGGTGAGTAATATGCAGCTCTTATTTGGAGAGGATGAGCAATCTACCTTTCGTTATAGAATTGGAGTTGTGGCTTGGAAGCTGCTGCAGCATCAAGATGCATAAACGGGATGATAAATACCAATTTCCTTTACCAAACCGGAGCTGCTTCTGATATCGTTGTTGGGTACATGTTTGATATCTCAGACATCGGCGGGGCTCATCCTCACCGCGAAGAACCCATTCCGGTGGAAGAGACGCAGTGCTTAGCCTCCTCAGTCGCTGTGGAGACTCACCCCATCATAAAAATTCAGGGGGCTCACTCCAGCACAGGAGTTTTCGTTCTTTTCATGCGAATTGAAGTGCTATTTCATGTCCTTGTTTCCATGTGCTAGTAGTATATCACTGTCTTCAACCTTCATATTCACTTGATCTTTTTCATATCCTTGAGAGGGAGTGATAAGGGCAATTTATACCAGATGCGACTATCAGACGCATGCATCCATTTGCGAAAGATTTTCGATGAAGACCGGTCAGCGCGGCATGAAATTCTCAATTAAAAGAGCGTGCGGCCGTCCCGAGGCCGCAAGAGCGTGCGACTGCTATGCGACTGCGATGCGACTAGCTCCTATTCTTCATCGTATAGTCGCACGCGCGTCAGTCACACGCATCCAGTATACATTGCCCTTTAACCCTCTCTGTTTTCAAGGGAAAATGGACTCAGGAAAATATACTAATAGGAAGTAAATACATTTATCCAATCAGACGTGGCTGCTACCCGAAACCCTTGCGTTTCAACGACTTCAAGAAAGCGATGGACAATTGGTGGAGGCAGGCAGGTGGTTACACAGACAACCGCTTCACTGATCGAACTAGGGAAGATTTTGCGCAAGTGAGTGGAGCAATCTTGGATGTCTCGTAAAATTCACGTTCATGCAGAGTTGCGTCCCTCAGATGATGAACGCCAACGCTACCGAGGTTGGATGCAGCTACGAAAAGAAGGGACGACTCACTTCTATCCTTTGCTTGTATAACAGGTCAGAATTTCGATTACCACATGGGGATCTCAGTTATGGAGCTATGCCTTGGTTACTGCAGTCGTGTGGCACTAGCCCAACCGTTCTACCAAGTAGTCGAAGATGAGGTGACAAATACGGGGCCCGAAAATGAGATGAAGGCTCAGTGATAGGGGAGGTGGGTAATTCCTCCTCTTTCTTTTTTTTTCGATGTTACGAAAACGTAATTTGAATTTTAGGTATCTTTCACCCTTCAGCAGGAGGCTTTTTTTTTCAAAGAACCGCAGGTATAAATAAAGATATAAATTGTCTTGTGGAACCATCGTATGGGAGATTAGCCGATAGTATACTCCGTGAGCTGGACTACCCTTGCTCTGAAGAACCCCGTATTACTACAGTACAAAATTCTAACCATGGGATCTGTTGTACTTTCTAATCGATCCAGTAGTTATGCTTTTGGTTTTTGGTTATCGGATTCAATTATTTTAACAGATTTCCTTCCACGTTGAGCTTTTTTTTCCAAAGTTTCATTTCTCAAGTATAGATAGTAAATCATACGTATTTACTTGGCTTATTCTGTTCTCAATGACAGAAAGGCTGGTAATTGCAGTGTGTTTATTTATTGTCATTAATGGCCGTGCGAATAAAGCATTTCTCGCTCTTTTTCTAAATTTTTATTCAACACTCGAAAAAGAAAAACAATGAACTGAGGAAAGGCATTAAATGCACAACGATAGAATACGGCACACCTTTACCTAGCAGTCATAAGAAGATAAACACAATCTCATGTGGAGAAGGAAAGAGTGACATGCGCTTAATGAGTTGAACGCCTACCACCAGCTGACACCCTTTCACTAATCATTCTTGAGATAGCACATGTTCATCACTTCAGGATATTCCTCCCATACGTGTCTACAAAGAGGGCAACGCTCGTTGTTGCTTGGACCCAATGCCCTGAAGATATCCTGGAATACCCAGGTCATCCGTGAACGAAGCCGAGAACGTTCGCTGGAGTAAAACCAACGGCTAGTGCAGCTGAAAATAATGCTGAAGGTAAGCGATGAAATGGAATGATGAGAGGGGAAAAGAACAAACCTACGACATCCAACTAACTGTTTGCAGTAGATGCATCCAACAGGGTTTACTGGCTCTTCTTCGAGACAAATGGTACAGCATCCGAATTCGCCAGTCCTAGGAAAGGCATTTTCAGCAGGCCAGCCAATTTTGAATGAAACAGGAACGAAGGTAGATTTTTTATATCCTGCAGATTTTGACCTATTTCTTCCTGATTAAAAATGTTAAAACAATCATCTGTCAAGTCATTCAGCCAGCTGTCACACAAATGCATATTAAATATAGGATCACCCACTTTACTGCTAGTTCATTGGAGGCACCCGCGCTGCATACGTCATCCACTTCATTTCCTGCAAGGAATTACCAGTAAAAACGAGTACCTAAAACGCAATTGACCTGTTTATACTCGCTTCGTGTGCGCATCTGACACTGCACGAACCACTGCTACAAACAAGTTTTCATGAGTACTAGTAATACCCAGGGTGTGGAGCACTGTACCAGGAAGAAGCTCCGCTATTGGTCAGTTCATCCAACTAGCCAATGACAGTGCGGTCGCTCCACCTCTTTTTAATACAGTGATCCACAGCCAGTTCTAGCCGGTAGATGCAGAAGTGAGCACTAGGGGACTGTCCTTTTGACGCCGATAACTCGAACGCATGTAGCCACCACAATCGCTGCGATCTTTATCACTAAGATGAAGTGAGAAATGTGAGGCACAGACGACAGGCAGCGATACGACGCGACAATCAATATGCATAGTATTCACTGCCGCTACCTTCCCTGAGCTGGCGCAGCGTGACGAGTACAAACAGGTGCAGTTAAAGTTTTACCGCGTTCGAAATATTTAGCCGTGGCTGTGTTGAGCATGGCTGTAAACGGTTGCTCCGAATCCATCGCGGTGTCGCCGGTCGCCGAAGATGTATCGCAGTCTTCCCTAAGAGGTATGGAATGTTACATTTCTTCCAGGGTCTGAACACATCATTGAGATAACCCATGGCAAAAATGTTGAAGTGGAAACGACGGGTAGATTTTGGGAGTGTTGACGCGTTTACCCTGGGTGATCTCAATGATGCAAATGCTTATAGAGGATAGAGAAGCAAAAGTGAAATGTAATAGCCAAAAAGGCGAAAAGGGAGAGGGGTGGCGTTGTG
>JARK01001381.1:492510-529794 GCA_000688135.1 Ancylostoma ceylanicum
CCCCCCCCCCCACCCGTCTATTTTACAGGCAATTCACGAGTAAATAGAGGGAAATATCGCAGAAAAAGGACCCATACATACACCTTGCTGCTGGACGAATTGCTTGTCTATGTCCTTCGATCGATAAGTACTGAATACATTAGCTTTTGCCAGCTGTCCATTTTTCAGGAAAGAGTTCGATGATCAGGTGAAAATGTTCTGCTACTACTATCTTGGACTAGGTATTGCAATGTTCACCACCTCCTATGTACAGGTACGCCCAACATGTGTCCTTTAATTGATCTTGTTTTATTGATTGAATAATGTTTTATTGATTGGTTGCTCTTGATCTCTCGTTATAGATTGTCTGCTGGGAAACTTTTGCTGAACGGATAACTCACAAGCTACGCCAGATCTACTTGAAAGCTATTCTTAGGCAACAAATCTCGTGGTTTGATGAGCAACAAACAGGAAATCTCACTGCCAGATTGACAGAGTGCGTTCCCTGGTGTCCCAAAAGTTGAGGCCTCAATCAATAACTCCCTCACTCTCACTTTTCAGTGATCTCGAACGTGTACGCGAAGGACTTGGTGACAAACTTTCGCTGTTCATTCAAATGATGTCAGCGTTTGTCGCTGGGTTTGGAGTTGGATTCGCTTACAGGTGATTTGCAGCGATGCCACGCCCCGTAATGACGTTATACCTTTTGTTACAGCTGGTCCATGACACTTGTGATGATGGTGGTAGCTCCTTTCATAGCGATATCTGCAAATTGGATGTCAAGGATTATAGCGACGAGGTTTGGGAGTTCTAGTCAAAATTTAAGAACTTTTGTGACAGTTGTCCAGAGTCGTATACCACTTTTGGGACGCATTTTCAGAACCCAAGTCGAACAGGAGACCTATGCCGTGTCGGGTGCTATTGCTGAAGAGACTTTCTCATCTATACGGACTGTCCATGCCCTATGTGGACACAAAAGAGAACTACGGAGGTAGGTTACTGTATCTTGACGTACTGTATCAGATACTGTAAGTGAAACTTCGTTCAGGTTTGAAGCTTCGTTGGAGAAAGGTCGAAAAACCGGTTTGGTGAAGTATTTCTATATGGGTATCGGTGTTGGTTTTGGTCAACTCTGTACCTATGTGTCGTATGCGCTGGCATTTTGGTGAGTGATGACAGACGAATTGACAGACAGACAGACAGACAGACAGACAGGCAGGCAGACAGACAGACAGGCAGACAGACAGTGAGACAGGCAGACAGACAGATAGGTCAGAGTGGACAGACAGACAGACAGACAGACAGACAGACGGACAGACAGACAGAGAGACAGGCAGGCAGACAGACAGACAGACAGGTCAGACAGGACAGACAACATAGGCAGGACAGGCAGAAAGGCAGACAGACGGACCAGACAGACAGACAGACAGACAGACAGACAGACGAGCAGACAAACAAGTTAGACAGATCAGACAGGACAGGTAGGTCGGACAGGTCAGACAGGGCAGACAAAACAGGCAGGACAAACAGACAGACAGGCAGACAGATAGAGAGACATACAGACAGGGTGCGCAGGACAGACAGGTCAAACAGACAGACAGGCAGACAGGCAGACAGATAGATAGACAGACAAACAGACAGACAGACAGACAGGCAGGCAGACAGACAGACAGGTCAGACAGGACAGACAACATAGGCAGGACAGGCAGAAAGGCAGACAGACGGACCAGACAGACAGACAGACAGACAGACAGACAGACGAGCAGACAAACAAGTTAGACAGATCAGACAGGACAGGTAGGTCGGACAGGTCAGACAGGGCAGACAAAACAGGCAGGACAAACAGACAGACAGGCAGACAGATAGAGAGACATACAGACAGGGTGCGCAGGACAGACAGGTCAAACAGACAGACAGGCAGACAGGCAGACAGATAGATAGACAGACAAACAGACAGACAGACAGACAGGCAGGCAGACAGACAGACAGACAGACAGACAGACAGAAAGACAGACACAGGCAGACACACATCACAGACAGATAAACAGACAGATAGACAGACAAACAGACAGACAGACAAACAGAGAGACAGACAGATAGACAGACAGACAGATAGACAGGCAGGTAGACAAACGAACAAACAGACAAACAGACAGACAGACCGGCAGATATGGAGCCTAAGTGACAGACTGTGACAGACAGAGTGACTGGCTGACAGAGAGACACACATCCACGCGCGTACGCACACAAATAAGTGAAGAATTAACATAATTTTCAGGTACGGTAGTGTACTCATCATCAATGATCCGTCTATTGATCGAGGACTCATCTTTACGGTGAGTCAAATCTCCTAAAAATCTGATACATTGATCAATAATCATCGCTTGCCCAGGTGTTTTTCTCTGTGATGTCCGGATCAACTGCACTTGGTGGATGTCTTCCCCATCTGGGCACTATATCGATTGCTAGAGGAGCTGCTAGGAGCGTTCTTAGAGTAATCAACAGTGTAAGTTTAAGAAGTAAGGCAGCTTTACAAGTAGAGTACTGAAAGTTCTGTTACAGCAACCTCGAATCGATCCCTATTCTTTGGATGGGATCGTGTTGAACAATTTAAAAGGAGCCATTAGACTGAGAAACGTTCATTTCTCGTATCCATCCAGGAAATCTGTCCAGGTTTTGTAATTCTACCTTATTCATTTGTTTTGTTTATTTGTTTATTTACTATTTTTACCTATGCTTTAGAATGTCATGCTATTCCTCGTTGTTTAGGTACTCAAAGGTGTCACCCTGAGTGTTGCCGCTGGCCAAAAGGTCGCTTTGGTTGGTTGCAGTGGATGTGGGAAATCCACGATTGTCAACCTTTTGCTGAGATTTTATGATCCAAATAAAGGAAAGGTGAGAAATTCTGAAATTCTAGAATGTTCTGAAGCTTCAATGTTTTTTTGTCTCTCATCGTTATTGGCTGTCCCCAGTTGGGCGTGGCCTATGCTACCCAATCACAGCTATCGGTTACTAAATTGCTTACCAACCTGCGCAATCTTGTTGGAGAATGGAGAATTTGGTGGTTTTGTTCTACCTTGGTGTATTTTCTGGCTTTGGGCAGTGAGTTAAAAAGAGTTAAGAAGAATAGGGCAAAGAAAACGTCGATTTCAAAAAAAATCTTGCGTTGCCTTACGAAATCACGGGTAAGTGTGCTGACGCCCACGTTAACGATGAATAATTTTGTTGTATAAACACGTTTGTGCTGGGTAATCTCAGTGATCCATGACGCCGCAGCAACTGCCCTCGCCAAAACGACTACTGTAAGAAGCAGCCAATCGGAGCAGCGCTATGAATACGGTATTATCGAGTAATGATGTGCCCCTACCCGATCTGTGGCTCTGACAGAAGAACAGCAGCCGCATGCATCACTGAAATTACCCAAGATAAACTCGTTAACATTACGAATACTTACCCATCGTTAACAGGGGCGTCGATAGGTCTACCCTGGGTAATCTCATAATGCAGCCAGGTTCGGTTGTGGGAGAACAGTATGGGCTGAAATTGTCTCCCCAGTCAACAGCATGAGCAGTAGGGAGCCCTGCTGAACAGCGCCGCAAGCATTGTTGAAATTACCCAAGGTAAACAGGTTAGTACTCCACAAATTCATCTATCATTAACACGTGGATCAACACATAAACCCTGGGTAACAACAATGATGCATCCAAGAGGAAGACAGTTTACCTTAACTGTGGTAAGTTCTAGGTTGTCCTTGAGAGCGTAGGAGACCCAGCTTAATAATGTCACCCTAGAGGAATCGTGTGGAATTTAGGCTCGTGGACGATTCCCCGAAGAGAGAAAATATAATCCCGAAATTGGGGATATTCATGGAAAATGTCTCTCTGTCCATAATTTCTCTCGTTCAGGTGACAATTGACGATATTGATGTGTGCGATCTGAATGTCCACAGTCTCCGCGATCAAATTGGTATTGTCAGTCAGGTGAGATCCAAAATACAACACATATAGTTTTTCTTCATATTTCTACCCGCATTGGTACCAAATTAGTATTGTTACTATTTGTTATTGGTGGTATAGGAACGAAATTGTCGATGAAATCTCTTTAGGAACCAGTATTATTCGATGGAACATTGTATGAAAATATTAAAATGGGTAATGAGACGGCAACTATGGATCAAGTGGTCGAGGCATGCCGATTGGTAAGTCACCTATTTTCGCTACTAGCGCAACAATAAACAGACTGCTGGGATCGGTCTGTTTACTATGGGTAAGAGACACGTATACACACAGTTTGATGTCGAAAAAAAAAAACAGTACTAGTGGACATTTTCCACGCTCACGATCCACATTCTGGCCGTCGGATACAAAATTGATCCAGAATAGCATGGCCAATTTCCAGGCAAACGCCGCTGATTTCATCAAGCGTCTACCTGATGGCTATGGAACACGAGTTGGAGAACGAGGTGTTCAACTCAGTGGCGGACAGAAACAGAGGATTGGTTGGTCAAATGGACTAATCAATAATTTATCCATTACGTTAGGTCTAGATATTTAGCAATAGCCCGCGCGCTAATCAAAAATCCCAAGATTCTTTTGCTCGACGAGGCAACGAGTGCACTGGACTCTGAGGCGGAGACGAGTGTCCAGGAAGCGCTGGAGAAGGTGCGTTGGACCGGTTGTAGTTTTTAACATTGTAATCTAAATTGGGTGAATGAATGAATGAATGAATGAATGAATGAATGAATGAACGAATGAATGAATGAATGAATGAATGAATGAATGAACGAATGAATGAATGAATGAATGAATGAATAAATGAGTGAATGAATGAATGAATGAATGAATGAATGAATAAATGAATGAATGAATGAATGAACGAATGAATGAATGAATGAATGAATGAATGAATGAATGAATGAATGAATGTATGCATGTATGTATGAATGAATGAATGAATGAATGAATGAATGGGATGAATGAATGAATGAATGAATGAATGAATGAATGAATGAAGAATTGGATGAATGGATGAATACATGAGTGGAAGTGTTCTTTGTTATGCTGAACTACTTACTCCATGATTTTTTGTTGCCTTCAGGCTCAAGCAGGAAGAACTACGATTATAGTGGCTCACCGTCTTTCCACCATCCGAAATGTGGATCAGATCTACGTCTTCAAAGTGAGTTCCTCATCATAAACTCTTTCGTTCCCTTGAGTAGTTCTCTTCACTCTATCGTCACCCTATTTTCTTCTTATTGAAATTGATCTTGTTCACTTCTGGATTATTAATTTATAGTTATTTTACTACCGGAACTGCACGTTATTTTTTGACTGACTATCCCCCCCCCCACCCCGACCGCCCTCTCTCAATCCAGAATTTTTGGAACGTGCCGTTCACTTTGAAATCCAGGAATTTTGGGGAGCGAACATGGGTATGAGTAATTACAAATATTAGGAATTAAACAAGCAAAAAAGGGTGGAAAATACTTCGATTTTAAATATTAGGCTGATTAATAACGAGATTCTTTTCTTAACATCACTCGTTTCCATGTTGGAAGTGCGGGTTATACAAGAAATTGAAAAATTGGGGTAAAAGTTTTTTGGAGAGTGGGGAGGATTTCTGGTTCCTTCCTGCTTTTCTGTTCATCTTCAAGTATGCTTGCGTTTTGGGGACCGAGAGGAGAGAAGGGCGTTCTTTCACCTATCTCTGATTGGCTGAGAGCCCTGTGAACCACAGTATCCGTAATGGGATTGGCCGAATTTTTTTTTTCGCTGCGGTATCGCGTTTGTCCAATTGCCGCAACTGTAAACATCGATCACAGGGCACTACGAGTTTCCAGTTTGATCTTCCAGAGTGGTGAAATCGTCGAGCAAGGCACACACGCCGAACTCATGGAGAAACATGGAGTGTTCTATGACATGACTCAGGCTCAAGTGTTACGAGCACAAAAAGAGGAGGAGCCACCAAGTTTGTCTAGGATCCATCTGAACTGTCGCTACTAGCGCTGCAATTTGAAATATTCTCATTCCAGTGTCTGATGAAGAAGAGTCGGATGTGTTCCCTGTCGGCGGCCTTACGAGGCTTGGTTCAGTAATATCCAGAAAAGCCTCAACAAGAAGTGCGACGTCCGTTGTGACAAGTATACAGAGCTTGCAGCTGGATTTGGAGGTGAGCTTGGCTGAGTTGCTATGCCACGAAAGTTTGTGCAATTTCGCACAACTCTATGTTCAGGAGATTCGAGCCAAGCCGACTCCTATGTCCAAGGTGTTCTACTTCAACCGGGACAAATGGGGCTTCTTCATTTTGGGTCTCATCGCATGCATTGTGTTTGGTGTAATTACACCAATATTCGCACTGGTATACGCGCAGATTATCAGTGTGAGATCACCTAATCCTCTATTCCCGGATTTAAAGCAGCAAAATTACTGATTTTCAGGTATATTCCGAGCCTGTAGATCAAATGAAAAAGGATGTCTATTTTTGGTGCGGAGCATTCTTGGTGATAGGTGTGATTCATGCCGCCGGATTCTTTACATCGGTAAATGGAGCTGGACCTGTCTCGTGTCACTTTCTCAACTAATCGATAATCGATCGCAGGCCGTCTGCCTGGGTCGATGTGGTGAATCGCTGACGATGAAACTGCGCCTAGAAGCTTTCCGGAACCTACTCCGCCAAGATATTGGCTTTTTTGATGACTTGCGGCATGGAACTGGAAAACTTTGCACACGATTTGCCACAGACGCGCCGAACGTCCGATATGTGAGTTCTGCCCACTAGGGGCGGAGCATCCGTTTGACAACCTTGTCGAGCTCGATGTTGTAGGTGTTCACACGTCTTCCGTCCGTAATTTCATCTGCAGTTACCATAGTTGGAGCGCTAATTGTTGGATTTGTATTCGGATGGCAATTAGCACTAATCCTCACTATATTGATTCCTCTTATCATTGGGGCCGGATACTTCGAGATGAGAATGCAGGTGGGCAGACATTATCTTTTTTTATTGATCAAAGTGGGCGTGGTCATGTCGCAGTGGCACTGGTGCGCCGTTGAATACTTGACCAATCAGGTACGAGCAGGGTTGCATGTTAGTGTATTCCAACATCGGGCCACAGCATTTATGAATCAGCTAGAGGATCATCGATGCGCAACGCATCACTTACGCGGCGCGTTGACCACTCATGTTTGCTAGGCCTATGATTGATGCGCTGCACAAATGCACAGTTTTCAGTTCGGTAAAAAGATGCGCGATACGGAGCTTCTTGAAGAAGCTGGAAAAATCGCTTCACAAGCAGTGGAGAACATACGGACGGTGCATGCTCTGAATCGACAGGAGCAGTTCCATTTCATGTACTGCGAGTATCTCAGAGAGCCTCATAAGTGAGTCAATACCATTTTTTTTCCTTCTCGAGTGGGTCCATGGATTGCCTTTCATGGCCGAGGAGAAGGTAGGCGAGGAAGTGTTTATACCCAAGTTCAGGTGAGGAGCGTTATACATGAGAGGGT
This sequence comes from Ancylostoma ceylanicum, assembly GCA_000688135.1. NCBI lineage: Eukaryota > Metazoa > Nematoda > Chromadorea > Rhabditida > Ancylostomatidae > Ancylostoma > Ancylostoma ceylanicum. Next base: position 499,992 of record JARK01001381.1, read on the forward strand.
GGAGCGACGGAGCACTGCGATTGGCCCGTGGCGTGATGCCGCCCCGCCCTCTCCAGGTACAGTACTCTACCTTCTCCCATCCCCATTTTTGGGCATGTTGCACCTCTTTCTTGTTTTTTTTTGTTTTCGCCTCCTCTGACCATATACAAAGAGAAGTAGAAAATTTGCACTGAACTCTTTTTTTCTTTTCATCGAAGCTATTGAGAGAGCTGTGAATCTTCTAGGCCTATGATTTTTACACAAAGAGCTTTTGAAACTCTTTCGCGTCATGCAGAAACTGTCTTTAACTAAAACTCCCTAGATTTTCTTGGTTACTGGCTTCAACCTGAGCATATTCAGGGAAAATCTCTGTCAAGCACACACCTACGCCGGGGTATTCGCCTTCTCACAATCACTGCTCTTCTTTATGTATGCTGTGGCGTTCTGGATAGGTGCAATATTTGTGGATAACCGGTCCATGCAACCCATTGATGTTTATAGGTAATCTGACAACATATTCGATACTCTAGCATCTTCTCTTCCACTGCTGATGATTCAGGGTCTTCTTCGCCTTTATGTTCTGCGGTCAAGTCGTAGGAAACATCTCTTCGTTTATACCTGACGTAGTGAAAGCGAGATTGGCTGCATCGCTGCTCTTCTACCTCATCGAACATCCTACGGACATTGATTCATTGTCTGAGGATGGCTCCAGGAAGGTGAGCCAGCTGGGATTCGACTTGTTTGAGGAAGAAATGGTTAGTTTTTCAGAAGCTCAGTGGTCATGTTATCTTCCGCAACGTTTTCTTCAACTACCCCACCAGGCGACATACGCGAGTCCTGCGAGGATTGAACTTGGAGGTATGTTGTTGGCCTATTTCAAGTTATTCCGTAGTTAGCAGTGGCGATCGCGCGGGGGGGGGGCGCCCCCCGAGAATGGTCGCCGAAATTTGGAAATTACCCTACGAATAAAAACTTCGTTTTAGCTTATTTTTAATTGTTTATATTGATTATAACTTTTTAAGTAATCTTTATTAATTGTTCAAAAATATATTTAATATTTTAATCATTTTTTTGTCTGGGTTCCGAAACCGACGAAGACCCCACTCCCCCCCNTTTCGCCTATGCCTTCAGTACTGACTTCGTTCACGAAGATGAGGTACAAGATATACTAGCGATTTATTCCAGTTAATGAGACATTCCACCACAAAAATTGGATGTGCAGACGTGCTCTGCCTAGGGAAAGATCTTAACAAGTACAGAGCTTTCTGCCTCACTGACAAGAAGTGAGTGTTTTACTTCTCCTGGCAAGACGTTTTGCCTGTCAAACGTGTTTTTTTTACTTTTTGTTGCTTCCCTACTTGTTTCATATGTGTCATTACGTTCCCAATCCCAATATTATATATATCGTGTTATTTTTACATAATTATAACATACTTGTCTTCCATGGGAAAGGAACAGAAGCTCAGATAGCATCACCAAATCATTCGTTTCCTTTTACGCATGGAATTCAATTTGACCGGTTTTCAGGCCACTCAAAGACAACGACGTCGTGTATAACGCCGGAAAAGGTGGCTGCCAGCATGGCAACAAATGTCCGCAAGGATCTACCTGTGTTAGGGGATTGTGTGCACAACCATGAAAGAACCCTGGTTTGATGAACTAATACTCGCCCGGATTCAAGTAATTTGATACCTGGGAAACTTCTCAAAATAAAAAATTTCATCTGATCTTTGCAGTCAGAAGGTACGATTCTTTACAAAAAAAAACCAGGCTTGAAAGCTTCCACTGGATGAGAAAATAAACGAAAATAGGATAAAATAAGAAAAAACACTCTTCTTACCTGTTCACAGATTAAGTTTCCAAGTGCACGCGAAGGTTCTGGAGCAGTTGGTCTTAGTTCACTGTTTGACGTCATTTTGCACCTTGCGGTTGTGATATCCTACAATGATTTTCGAGTGAAGAGAGCGAAGGGAAAGCTAACGTCATGGCCAACAAGGTGATTCAGGAAATCTTAATTTTTCAAATTCGAAAATTCAAATCTGCTCAATTGACGAGAGCAGCGACTTTCAACATCAGCGCTGAAATCTTAGGGAGTGGAAGTGGTGATCAGGGCTTGGAAAATGTTCTTCCCCCATGAGCGTGCCTGCGATTAGGCATTTACGAAGGCATCGTGCGAGAGCAGCTCTAATCAAAGGAGATTAGCAAAACTTAGCCGTGAGTTGCTCAACCGCATTTATCAACTTGAAGATAACGCCTACGAGAAAATTCAGTGAGCTGGATTTTTGTGAGTTGATCAGAAAGCCCCGAGCGTGGACATTCCGCGGATATTCTATTGGGAAGGGGGTACGCATTTGCAGAAGGGTCAAGTTTCTGCATTAATTTGTATTCCGTGTGCAAGGTAGAGCAAGGATGCACATCAATAGTGAGGTTCTAATCCTATGAATCGCGAGCTAACCAAATTGACTGTAACAGTTTTTTTTTTCTTTCGAGTTCCTAATGACACCATACAACACTATCCCTGGCCACGTACATAGTTTATCATTATTGAAACTGAAAATCGATACGGCTGAACTCTGCCATTTCTCCGGAAGGAGTCCCATCTCACTCCACTCAGGAAGCGTACGACTCCAAGTATCTTCATCGTAAGACAGCCAAACCGTGTCTGATAGAAGATTTAGAAGCAGAATCTACCATATAAGTTGGTCTCGGGAGGATATAGGTATAAATTTATTACGACTGCTCAGGATAATCGTGGAATANCGTCACGCTCACTTGTTGGAACTTGTACGGCGTCGATTCCGCAGTACATGGTGTAGTTGTGCGTTGTAGAAATAAGTCCAAACATTTTGGCAAACCAAATGCACCAATCAGAGTCGCCTGGTTGCGCCCCTTTCTCCTAACGATAATACATATCCCTGTCTTCTTATTTGGGTGTGGGCTGTTATACTTGGAAAGGGCTTGCCATAGGGGTCCTCAGTTGGCCTAATGAATGAATGACCATTCACAAAGCTGGACGACACCGCCATTTTCTTGTACTGCTGTGCAAACCCCATGAAACGTGATTCAAAACTTGTTGGGTATCCCCATTCAAAGCTTTATTCCGGTCTGAACCCTCCAAAACGAAAATTTAGCATGGTGGGCGTGGCTTACCCACGAAGTACTTCCGTTTGATCCCTTCTTGGATAGAGATGTCATCTATCGATTGCAGATCAAACCAGGAACAACAGTCGCGTTAGTTGGACGGTCCGGATGCGGAAAAAGTACGGTTATGGCGTTGCTGGAGCGATTCTACAATCCAGGAAAGGGTACCATAGTGAGTGCCCTTCACTTCTTTCTATATCCAATGCTTATGCATATATTTTGAAGTGTTGAACTACACACATTTGTGTGCATCCTGGTAGTGCCTCGCGGAAATTGAATTTTCGAAAGTCAAACGCTTAAGCTATACGTCGGAAGAAATTATGGTTCAGAGGATGTGCTATATTTGGCCAGTACTGTAATTTAACCGGATATTGGAATTTTTGCTAAGCATGACCAGGTTTTTCATGGGTAACTAACAGGAATATGATAGAGACTAACAACCTCTAAAAGGTTCACATAAAAAAAAAGAGAATAATGCGCGGTGGGGTAGGCGGGTCACGTCAGGCTGCGGGCGGTCGCGGCGCGAGTGCGGCTTTGCGGTGCGCGACGCAACCACTCGCGGACCCTTTATAGGGGCACACCCGCAGCCTCAATGTGAATAAGCATAACACAAACTATAACTAGTCGAAGATCGTATCGATTATTGGATTCGGCAGAAGGGAGCCTCAGTAGCATCACTTAACTTCGTTTGTTAGAATAAAAAATAGAAAAATTCGACCAGAACAACAGATAATTATTGATTAAATTCTCATTCAGTTAGTCGACGGTGATAATATCAAGAGCCTCAATATCCGCAGTCTTCGCGAGCAGGTGTGCATAGTCAGCCAGGAACCGACGCTATTTGATTGCACCCTACGGGAAAATATCTGCTACGGTTTGGAGCAGGAACCACCTTATGAAAAGATTGTGGAAGCAGCTAAAATGGCAAACATTCACAATTTTATCCTAGGACTTCCACAGGTCAGCGCTCATCCTATTCTGGGGTTATTTAACAGTAAATTTCATAGTTCTCGGATTTAGGGCTACGATACACGGGTAGGCGAGAAGGGCACACAGCTGTCTGGCGGGCAAAAGCAGCGCATAGCCATAGCACGAGCACTCATCCGCAATCCACCTCTGCTACTGCTCGATGAGGCCACTAGTGCTCTGGACACGGAAAGCGAGAAGGTGAATCATTCGCCATGAAGTCTTTGGACGAATTTTCTCAATCAGTTCGCAGCTCTATTCGTAAAACGAAATTTTACCATCCAGATTGTCCAAGAAGCTCTCGAAGTCGCGCGTCAAGGCAGAACTTGCATAGTTATCGCGCACCGGCTGTCAACAATCCAAAACAGTGACGTCATCGTCATGGTACAGGAAGGCAAGGCTGCTGACAAAGGTATGTCGGCTCATGACTGTGCCAGGAAAAGTGATGAAAGCAAGTGACAAGCTTACTTTTAGGGACTCATGAACATTTACTGGCGAAAAGCGAGCTGTATAAAAGGCTGTGCGAGACTCAACGACTTGTTGAGTCACAGTGATAACCGCTTTTCTCTTACGATTAGCATCATTTATGGTGCATTTACTGTTGACGTGTTTTTTGACTTTTTGTTGACCCAGAAAGTTGTGTACATACATGGCCGACGTGATCTTATAAGCAACAGCGGTTGTTCTTGTTTATTATAGCTCTTTCTCTTTAATTAGGCTATTAATGTCCTAGACGAACAAATGAAGTGATTTCTTAAAAGACCTTACCACAGAAGCATGCAAGCGGAGATGGACTTCTATTGATCATTCTATTGAGGAACGCATTTTGGCCTGACCTCATCACAGAGCTGCGCATCTGACGCATGCGCGCATAAACTCGTAAAAAAAATGATGAGCACCTCTTCAGTTGGTATAACATCTTTGCAATGACACTCTAGAACAACTACGGGATTGTAGGCAACGGCCGGTAGCGATCAATTGGGCCCACGTGAAAGGATTTGCAGTGTAGAGCGGAGTTGCCCAGCCCTGCGATTGGCTGGTTCCGTTAACTGTCCAATTGCCGAGTTTGGCTGCGCCACCCTCCCTAGGTAATCGGACCATGGTGACTGTCTACCCATTGAAAAGGCGAAATCAGCAAAACGAATCATAAACTCGGTTGTAATGGTAGCGCTTTTGTGGTTGTCGATAGGTCTCCGAATTTCCACTCTGACCTCCATTAGCAATTCCTCCTCGAAACCTACCACGTAATTTATGCTTAGGATGTGTGAATATGTGATAACTTGTCTTTTGTGCATCTTCACCATGGATACAGTGAACACCGATAGCGGTGAAGATGTACCACCGATTCTTTTTTGCGGACTCAGGAAGCACGCGGCACGACCACACCGCTCGCGCAGGAGTTCTCACCGCAACAGCAAGCTATAGGTTTTCTTGACAATGAACATCATATATAGACAAAAATTATTCGCCAAGATCAGAGTGATCAGGTCTAACCTGACGCGACGGAAGTTAAAGATTTGTGGATATGGACTTGATTATGAAGGTTTATTATATAATGAGAGCAACATTATAATGGTGAAAAGGGAAAGGCTACCATGATCACCCCATGGGTAGGGGGGGGGGGTGGAGGANATGTATAATAATATGATGTTCTTAGAATTCTCTTTACGGTACCATTTCACCTGAACCATGCCTCGTGCCAACTTCAGCTGTGTATTGAGGAACGGTAACCAACATTCGCGAGGAGTTTCTCTTGTGAGTTTTATGTACTGGGACTGCTCGTTGAGGATTCTGAAACACTCATCCATTTCGGATTGTGTGGACGTAATCACGCAGCAGTCATCGATGTAGCGGCAGTACAAGAAAGGTGTTCGTGCTAGCACAGGTTCTTCAATTTTGCTCATGAAGCAGATGGCCAGGACGGGTGCTAGTCTCTGTCCCATGGCAAGCCCTTTTATCTGAGAGAAATATCTCTCAGACCATTTGAAGACGTTACAATTAAGAGGGAGGCGGACATCTTGAACAGCAATGGCCTACATTCTCCTGAATATAGGGCATAGCTGGGTCAATGCCCCAGATTCGATTGCCCTACTTGCTCTGCCTGCCCCATAATTACAAGGGGGCAGCTAAGAGGTCATCAGAAAAGCAACGATTCCTTCCAATGCAATAATTTCGCCCGCGTTCGAGATAAGATACTAAAAGATAATTTAGCATTTGTAATGGTAAAAATTGTTATTTCTGTTAGAATATGAGTTGAACAAGACAGTATTTACACTTGCTAATAATACCTGATCTCTTAACCTTCTCAAATGTGGACGAAAATCCTGGAAGGAACACTAGCTGTAGTGCTGACCCCTTGGTTGTCCAACAGTAATTAGCGGAGCAGTCAGAGAAAGTAGGGCAACTGAGTCTGTGACAGTGACCCAGATATGCCCTATATTCAGGAAAATGTAGGACACTGCTGTTCAAGATGTCACGCACCCCAATTAAGACATTCCTTTACTAAAGTCATGATCCGCGTCCTACTAAGCCCATAAGTTTCTATATCTTTCTCGTGCATACCCAGCACTTCGTGTAGGGCTTGCAGTGCATCGTTAGTTGAGACGTTTTTATACAATGACAACACGTCAAGCGGCTCAATTACGCAATCATGATTAAGATTGGTTTTGTGTAACCGTTCAAGGAAATGCCTTGTGTTTGTTAAGTGCGAGGGTACCTTGGGCAGAAGTTGACTCACAATTTCGTTGAGAAACCATGATATTCTATCAGTTGGGCCGCCAACACAGCTTACAATTGGTCGAATTTTGTATTCGTTAGCTGACATGGACTTGTGAGGTTCAAATGGTCTGAGAGATATTTCTCTCAGATAAGAGGGCTTGCCATGGGACAGAGACTAGCACCCGTCCTGGCCATTTGCTTCATGAGCAAAATTGAAGAACCTGTGCTAGCACGAACACCTTTATTGTACTGCCGCTACATCGATGACTGCTGCGTGATTACGTCCACACAATCCAAAATGAATGAGTGTTTCAGAATCCTCAACGAGCAGTCCCAGTACATAAAACTCACATGAGAAACTCCTCGCGAATGTTGGTTACCGTTCCTCAATACACAGCTGAAGTTGGCACGAGGCATGGTTCAGGTGAAATGGTAACGTAAAGAGAGTTCTAAGAACATCATATTACACGCGAAGTCGGCTCATCCCACAGCAGTAAAACGTGCTGTGATTCGTAATATGTTCGAAACGGCAACTGAAGTGTGCAGTGGTGAGGAAGAACGACAAGAGTCTAAGAGATTAGCTTCAGTTATAATGCATGAAAATGGTTACGTATCACAAAGACATCAACAACAGCGAAAAGTCCACAAGGAAACTATGACACACGTATGCGGTAGAAAACTCGCCTTATGCATTCCATTCATTTCGGACAGGGTCAGCAATGCTATAATGCAATGCCTAGTTCGAGCTCAGTTGCATGACGATGTCGTTTTGGTCAATATCCCGAACGACAATCTCAGAAAACAACTGGTCCGAAATAGGCTGTATGACCAAACATGCCTTTCTCAACACTGCGTTGCTTGCCCCTACGGAAGGAATGGAGACTGCGCAAAAGCAGGAGTTATTTATCAAATTGAATGTCTAAAGTGTCACGGGACATACATTGGTGAGACCGGCCGACCTCTCCATGTTCGAATAAATGAACATCTAGCTAGTAAAAGAAGGGAGAGTTTGATAACGCTACCCGGGAGACATAGACATGAAGAACATGATGGCAACGATTTTGATGTACGGTGCACAATTCTGGCTCATGAGCCAGACATCTCGGCGAGGAAAACGTTAGAAGCGTTTTGGATTTCTGTGCAGAATCCAATAATGAGCAACAGAAATGAGCACACATCGATTACCAGTGATCTGGTGCCGTTCATATCAATATGCGAGCTATAATATCACCACCAACCGCTCATGCACAACCGCTGAGCAATGTTTATTCATGCACTGGTGACACTGTAGTGCTGTTGTGCGGAAGAAACATCCCCGCATAGTGGTGGCACACTCGGTAGGTTCGTCTATCGCTTTGGCTACTCATCGGATTCTAGCTAAGATTCATCGAATGTGCATGTCTGAGGAGGCGTTTGACGGGGTAGTAGGCGAATTCATGAAAATTGGACCGCTTTGAGGCCTTTGATAACGACTTGTTGTCGAAACGTCGGCCAATAAAAGTGTGCTGTTAACATCCTCTATGGCATAAGAAAATTGAAGTTGAAACAAAGTTTTTGGGTTACGAGTTGAGAATGCCCTCAAAATGTAGTTTGATTTAGATGTGGCGTTTTTTGAAACACACCGTATATATTCGTCAAAATCCAAAGAGTCAGTGTAGAGTGTAGAGTATTCCCAGGTCACGAACTTGGTGAGATAGCTTCAGTTCATAACTGCCTATGTGGTATTTTGGCGTAACCGGTTGGCGAGACCCACTAATGACCATAAAAGTTGTTTTATCATAGAAGATATTCAATCCCCCATCTTGAAGACCAGTCAGCCACTGCGTCAAGAGCTAACTGCAAAGATTGTGCGGAGTTGTATGCAAACAATTTAGAATCATCCGCATATATTGAGCACCCAATGTCATTGGGAAGGCATCGCTGAAGGTCATTAACATATAAAAGAAACATAAGAGGACCAAGACAAGTCCCCTGAGGGATTCCAGAAGAAGTAGGGTATACGTTGGAGCGAGCATTATTGAAAATTACTTGCTGCTTTCGGTTGCTCAGGGAGGACTTGATAAATGTCAGTAGACTACGAGAAATGCCAAAAGCAGCGAGTTTCCTGAAGAGCAGTTCAAATGGAATTGAGTCGAAGGCTTCACGGAAGTCTAGGTAACAGACAGTAATAAATCCTTTTCTGTCCATTGTTCTTTGCCAAAGTGGGATGGTGGACATTAGAGCTGTTTTAGTTGAGCGACGTACGAGGAAAGCATGTTGATCCTTACTGATTAAATTGTTATCCAGAAGATATTTACTCAGGCAGTTACAAATAATTCGCTCCAGAACATTGCTGATGCACGAGGTTAGACAAATGGGTCTATAGTTTTCAACATCAGTTTTAGAGCCTTTTTTGAAGACAGGTTTTACAAGTCCCAAGCGCCATAACGAAGGAACCTCACCGCGGAGCAAGAAACGATTGAACATCAAGGTTATAGCAGGTGTGAGACCAAGGGCAGCTTTTTTCAGGAAAACATAAGGAATATTATCAGGAGTAGTTGATCTTTGCAAGGGTAGGCTGTTCAGGCTCCGGAAAACTACTTACCACATCATCCTGTAAAAGACGGAACCACCTCGCTGTTCTTGAAAACAGTGAGTTGTAGCAAATATTGAACTGATGCTTCCGTATTTTATTATAATGGAGCACCAGAGTACCACTGCATCCGAAGGTAGGGCGCATGGTCCAATATTTGCAAGCTTGTAGTCGGGTTTCACTCCGCAGTATCCGGAAGCAAAAAACTAGACAAGTTTCTGGGAATGCTGTTCTGCATCACATATTCTTTTGCATTTTCTGTAATTTTCACTCTAGAAGGAGTTATGGAAAAATACCGCAAGTCACGCGAATCAAGCAGAAATTTTTACATTCTACGACGCGACTGTACATGTGTGCAGTCCTTCTCAAAAAGAAAGACGAATTAAGCGTGTAGTTTCATAGCGTAGCGACTGCAGAATCGTGGTGGGACCTGCTCGACCCTCTCGCTTGGAGCATGCTCTCTCCGAATCTCTCGTCCTCGTCCCGGTAGTCACGAGCGGAGCAAGAATAGTTGCCGGAAGTGCGAGTGGAGCAGCGAAAGTTGCTGTGAGCGCGCATGATGCAGGACTTAGGCAAGTATCCTTGCACCCTGTTTCTTTATCCATTGCCACGTGGCAACGGAGGTGTATATAAGCCAGCACACGGCTCTGGAAACTCACTCTTGTTTCCGCTGAGACCAGACGAGCCCTAATGGGACTTGTTTGGCCAACTGAGGTTCGGTTGAAATCGTGGCCGTGGCCAACTGAGGCCCGATTGAAACCGTAACGACGGGCCAGACGAAATGCGTGGGATGCGGTCGCGTGCCGGCGTGGCGCGGGCGGGTAGATCCATCTTGTCACGAAAGTCCGGCTCACCCAGTTCTAGCTCTAGCGAATACGCGTCTGCGGGGACAATTTTTACAGCATTTCTGTAACAATCGGTGGCTGGACGGACCCCTTGTGTAATAGGTTGAAAATTGTTTTAATGCAGTTGAACATAAAACTTGACAAAAAATGGAGACAAGACAAAGATTATGACAACGGATGGTTCTGAAGTCAAAATCTACCTTGAAGCAGTCCAGCTCGAGCAGGTCCAAGAGTTCAAGTACCTTGGATCTCTCGTAGAGGAGAAGAAGGTCGCGGCGACAGCAGAAGTCAATAGCAGAATTGGAAAGGCATCTACAGCGTTTGCTTCGCTAAAATGGTGTGTGTGGAAGAAAAATGGCATCGCGCTCACGACGAAAATGCGCCTATTTCAAACAATAGTGATGCCTATCCTTCTTTACGGATCTGAAACATGGACCCTGGTGAAGTTGAACTTGAACAAACGCGATGTCTCCGTCAGATCCTCGTAATAACCGTAATAACCATTCTTAAACACTTGAATAAACATTACCATTAATACCGTATCCGAAATGAAGATATCGTGACAGTTGTGGACACCAACCTACAGTGGAAAAGCAAATCCGAATACGAAGGCTACGTTGGTTTGGACATGTTTGCAGAATGGACACCACCCGACTACCACGCAGTCTTTTGTGGAGGAAACGACCTATGCAGTGGAAAGTGCAGCGGGCGGCGCCAAAGAAAATCTGGATCAAGCAAGTTGGGGCAGATCTGAAGACAATACGGTGCAGTAGCGTTGAAGCTAAAATTATGGCTGCAAATCGTCAAGAATGAATGCGTGTCGTTCAGCCAATTCGTACACAGTTGATTCTTTTCGCTTGCTTCCTAATTTTTTGAAGACCCTGAAAGTGTGAATACTGTGCACACACTCCAAGTGTCTGCCGCACCCCACTTTCTAGCGTCCCGTAGGGGCGCTAGTTTGAAAAAAAAGCTCTGAAGCAGTGCAGCGCCTTGAATAAAATAAGGTGCTCTGGCGCCCAGAAGTGAAAATGCACAGCTAAAAGCAATCTGCAGCTGGAAAGCCAGCCAGGCACCCAGAAGGGGAGAAGAAGAATCATCCAGCTGTGAAGCGACCGAAGCAGGCACTGAAAGAAACCAGAGAAACTGACATTGGGCTGACCATCAGGCAGATGCTTATTCTTGCCCTGTCAACTTTATTTCATCCAAACTTACGGTCATTTTCCAGTGGGACGGCAAATTTGGCGAGAATGCACTTTCTGCAAATCACGTTCCACAGGGATGTAAAGGTAAAGCTCATGAAATAAAATTGCGATGAAAAAGCAAACATTCATGAATGGGTGTGCGTGCATTATAGGCTCAACGGATTCACAATGGAAGAGTGGTCGAGTTTTCTCATATTTGGTGTACCATGTACGTGAAAGCGTTTGATCGCACTTTATAGAATAAAAGTGCAAATGAAAGGGCAAGGACGAAGTTCATGAGTATGTGAAAATATGAGAGCTCAGGCAGGATGAATTAGGTACACCCCTTTAAAAGGGATTGCGAAATGGCAGCATTGTCCAGCCATGATTGCTCTCTACTTCTTGGTAATTTCTCGTCTCAGTACAATATGTGTTCACAGTGAAAATAAACTTATGATGTTGCAGGTGCTCCTCCTACCCTTGGCTTCGTCTCAAAGTCGGTATCTCAATTGTTTCAAATAAAAAGATGGTGTTATACAGCACTCCTCGCAGCCGACCACGATCAAGAGATGCCTCTTTTCAGATGTTTGCCCGAATAGCTCTTTTGAACAAGAATATATTGACGACTATATAGTCGGGAAAATCAATGATGAACGGTACGGACTGCTAGCTGGTCTAACGCTGAATGGACCGTGGCAGGGAAAAGATAAATGGACTCCGGAGACGCAGGGTTACGGAAAGAAGCTGCCAAAGGGCAGGAGAATGTACCAGTTGGTTCGTTAAATTTCGGGTTGATATGATAAATAGGACGTATGTTGCAGAGCTCAGTGACTCTGCAACATGTTGCGCCCTGACCTGTCTGTTTATGCTAGCAGAGAATGCTTGATGAACCAGATTATTTGCTCGCTGAAATCCAACAAGGGAGGTGCGCGAGGCCAACCCCGGGGATCGGAGCGAATCATCCACTATCGCAAACATTGTTTAGGATGATGTTGATGTATACTGGGGTTCATGAAACTTTGACCAAACAAATCGTGCTTGCCGTAATTTGCTATCTCATAGACTATGGATTGTTTAGACACTCAAAATTTGATGTGGTAACACGGATATCGCCCGGTTATGGTTAGCCCTATAAGTCAGCCGCTAGGTAATATCGGCACGCTTGCAGCTATGACTCAGGAGCAAACAAAAGGGCGAAACCAGACTACCACACCAAATTTTCCGTTCTGTCTCTTCAAACACTCCAAAGTATAAAGGGCAGTTGACCACGGTGCACAAACGGAAATTTTACATTCCCCAAATTTTACTGAATACCTAGGTTTAGCACTGTAGTGAAGAAGGACGCAGTGATCAACTTTGACAAATTCTACGAAGAAGGCCGTCTCTGCCGTCACCACTTCACCCCAAGCATCGGCGCTTCAGCTTTAAGTATCCAAGATGATCAAAAGTCTGGCCATGAAAATTTCCGTGGGTGCTGCCTTTATAAGCAACGAGATGTTCCAACTCTCTTTGATATTAGAAAGATTTCCACTCCATGTTATAGCACTTCGTTGTTCAACCATAGCGCTGTCTAGCGCAGTGCATCTATGGAATGCTTACTATTCACAGGGTTCCCTATGAGTTCACACCTCTTAAAAACCCTCGAAATTCCGTAACACAAGGATATTCGTTAATGATGCCTCTATGTTAATCATGTAATGTGCCTTCTTCGGAATGGGAAACATAATAGTTTGAATTTATAATTTTTTAGAATTTATAGACACATTTAAAAAGAATTCATAGACACATTTAAGGTATGGGACTGCAACCTTGAAAAGGAAGCAAAAGCTTTGCTGGGTTCTACGTGCAGAGATGACGAACCTAAAGCTCCGAACGGAAGAACTGGAGTATTCAGCAGGTGTGCTTAGGGTATCTTTTTCAAAGTTTACTTATATTCGTAAATGTTGAAATATCGTCAATGCGTCAATATTCCGGAACCTTGTCTGTTCTGTACACAAATATCTGACAAGTAATTTCTTTCGAGTCAAATTCAAGAAATGTGGACCATGTTGTGGGATAAATAACATTCAATTCAATCTTTTACTGTAAAAATCCAACGTGGGAGAAAAATAGTCAAGAAACGTCAAGCTCCAGCACGTATTTTCCCAGAGGCAAACTGCGCTAAAGGTGTCGCCGAGATCCGTCACCGTAGATTTGTGTGCCCGCGGCACTGCGGCGGATCTCGGTTATGGGAAAATCCTGGTCGATGCCATATCAGCTGACGGAAACAGTCAGCGCCCGCCGCTCGCTATCAAAAAGAACGGGGCGGGGTCGGGCGTGGTGGCTGCCTTTGTACATGCGTTCCAGCTTAATTACTCGAGTAACTGAAGGGTTTGGAGTGATTCCGTTTACACTCTTGACTATTTGATTGCAGCTTTGAAATTAGCGGAAACACAAGCAAACTTTTTCGAGCGTGAGTGCTGCCTTCAATCAAACAGCTCAATAGAGGCGACTCCTTGAAAATCAAATAGTCAAATTGAGCGGCACATCACACTTTCACTTTCCTCAATCTTCTACAATTAATTTTATAGTAGCACGTGGACAAAGCCACCGCAGGCGTGGTCTCTCAGAGGGGGCTTCGCTCCGATTTTATCCTCGAGAAAACCTCGTGCTGGGGTCGCAGAAAGGCACTTTAGATATGAGATTCTTCTGAGCTTATAAAAAAGGTTTTCTCCTAATTTCAGGATAGATATTCAGGGCATAGAGCCCGAACTAATGTCGGCAGTGTGGGATGATTGGATGAAGCAGATTGAGAAATTTGCCGTGAGCGACGACGCCATCTCAGATGAAAAGGTTGTCTATAAGGACCATAATCTTCGTGAGTACCTCAACGTGAGTTATTCGCCTATGCCTTCAGTGCTGACTTCGTTCACGAAGATGAGGTACAAGATGTAATAGCGATTTATTCCAGTTAATGAGACATTCCACCACAAAAATTGGATGTGCAGACATGCTCTGCCTAGGAAAAGATCTTAACAAGTACAGAGCTTTCTGCCTTACTGACAAGAAGTGAGTGTTTTACCTCTCCTGGCAAGACGTTTTGCCTGTCAAACGTGTTTTTTTTTTTACTTTTTGTTGCTTCCCTACTTGTTTCATATGTGTCATTACGTTCCCAATCCCAATATTATATATATATATATATCGTGTTATTTTTACATAATTATAACATACTTGTCTTCCATGGGAAAGGAACAGAAGCTCAGATAGCATCACCAAATCATTCGTTTCCTTTTACGCATGGAATTCAATTTGACCGGTTTTCAGGCCACTCAAAGACAACGACGTCGTGTATAACGCCGGAAAAGGTGGCTGCCAGCATGGCAACAAATGTCCGCAAGGATCTACCTGTGTTAGAGGATTGTGTGCACAACCATGAAAGAACCCTGGTTTGATGAACTAATACTCGCCCAGATTCAAGTAATTTGATACCTGGGAAACTTCTCAAAATAAAAAATTTCATCTGATCTTTGCAGTCAGAAGGTACGATTCTTTACAAAAAAAACCAGGCTTGAAAGCTTCCACTGGATGAGAAAATAAGCGAAAATAGGATAAAATAAGAAAAATCACTCTTCTTACCTGTTCACAGATTAAGTTTCCAAGTGCACGCGAAGGTTCTGGAGCAGTTTGTCCTAGTTCACTGTTTGACGTCATTTTGCACCTTGCGGTTGTGATGTCCTACAATGATTTTCGAGTGAAGAGAGCGAAGGGAAAGCTAACGTCATGGCCAACAATGTGATTCAGGAAATCTTAATTTTTCAAATTCGAAAATTCAAATCTGCTCAATTGACGAGAGCAGCGACTCCCAACATCAGCGCTGAAATCTTAGGGAGTGGAAGTGGTGATCAGGGCTTGGAAAATGTTCTTCCCCCATGAGCGTGCCTGCGATTAGGCATTTACGAAGGCATCGTGCGAGAGCAGCTCTAATCAAAGGAGATTAGCAAAACTTAGCCGTGAGTTGCTCAACCGCATTTATCAACTTGAAGATAACGCCTACGAGAAAATTCAGTGAGCTGGATTTTTGTGAGTTGATCAGAAAGCCCCGAGCGTGGACATTCCGCGGATATTCTATTGGGAAGGGGGTACGCATTTGCAGAAGGGTCAAGTTTCTGCATTAATTTGTATTCCGTGTGCAAGGTAGAGCAAGGTTGCACATCAATAGTGAGGTTCTAATCCTATGAACCGCGAGCTAACCAAATTGACTGTAACAGTTTTTTTTTCTTTCGAGTTCCTAATGACACCATACAACACTATCCCTGGTTACGTACATAGTTTATCATTATTGAAACTGAAAATCGATACGGCTGAACTCTGCCATTTCTCCGAAAGGAGTCCCATCTCACTCCACTCAGGAAGCGTACGACTCCAAGTATCTTCATCGCAAGACAGCCAAACCGTGTCTGATAGAAGAGGTAGAAGCAGAATCTACCATATAAGTTGGTCTCGGGAGGATATAGGTATAAATTTATTACGACTGCTCAGGATAATCGTGGAATAAGATCTCTTTAACAGAGCGCCGTAAGCCCAAAAACAGCAGGCATAGGGGGGTCATGACGCGGCGGCACTTATAGACTATGTTAGCCCTGATGCGCAGACTGTGAAACGGCAGGCCGATTTTTAGGGACTCAGACACGCTTTCGTTCTGGGACCCTCAACCTATGACACTCCGCGATGGACTCGATAGTGGTTTCGTCATCGTGTTTAATGGCTGGTTGACGAATACAGTTCGCGGCGGGACCTGCGCCTTCCGCTGGCGGTCTCGCAGCCAACGGATGAGAGTGATTATAGAATTCCCACGCTGTGCAATATACGGAGCAGTATAACATCCGCGGAAGACAATCACATTCTACGATACCGTGCAGTGGCCAGCGGCGGGCTTGTCCGTGCCCTCCAGTGTGGCGCCGCGTCGGCGGTGCGGTTGGCCACGTTACGGTGGCCCTGCGGTAGCAGCGCGGTCCTCCGCGAAAACCCCAAGGTACAGTTCCAGCAATGGAATATGGGTCCGCTATGGCCCAGTACTGCGGAAAACGACAGAATACGGATTCGACGATGGAGGATGGGTCCGTTTCGGCGCAGTAGTGAGGAAAACGCCAGAACCCGAGTCCACCGATGGAGGATGGGCCCATCGTGGTCCAACAGTGAGGGGAGGGTTTCAAAACATCATGGTCCAACAGTGAGAAAATGGGTTCAGTTGTGGGGAACGGGTCATGCGGCGGTTCCATCAATGGGGGAGGGCGTGGGTGTGGTGGGTTCGCTAGTCACATTACAGCACAATTCGAGGGAGATAGTTTTCAGTAGGACTCACCAACTATGAAAGAGAGGAACTGTACTCCATCCATAGTTTTTTGTCATATAATACTGAGATTAGCTCTCATTGAATTTACCCTTGCATTTCGTAATACACCGTAATTCTACATCTGCGGACCCAAACGTCAACAGAATTTCTGTGTTTCCAGGAGACCCTCCCTCTACATTACAGAAGAATTGTTGAATTGAACTCCGCACCATGCTGCACATCCTTAGACCCTATGTTGGCCCTTTCATACGTACTTTGATTCTATAAAGTGCGATCAAACGCTTTCACCTACGTGGCACACCAAATATGAGAATAATCGACCACTCTTCCATTGTGAATCCGCTGAGCCTGCAATGCACACATACCCACTGATGAATGGTTGCTTTTTCATAGCAATTTTATTTCATCACCTTTGATTACCACTACATTCCTTTGTGGAATGTGATTTGCAGAAGGAGCACGTTCGCGAAAATTTGCCGTCACAGTGGAAAATGACCGTGAGATTGGATGAAGTAAAGTTGACAGGGCAAGATTAATAGTATCCGCCTGATGGTCTGCAGAAGCCACTCTCTGTAGGCCTAGCGCTGCTTAATTCACCGTAATCGGGCACGCGCGGCGGGACCCACGTACGGCCACGCCCGCTGCTAGCGCTGTCACAATCGATCGATCGTGGGGGTAGGGTGCCTCAGATTCTTTCCTCCAACACTGATGGAGTGATTGATGTCTTCGTCGTAGTTGCGTTGGATTGCAAGGAAGGGAAGTGTGGCCTAGCTTGAATTTCCTTAGCTGCGCATTTATTCACTTCTGGGTGCCAGAGGACCTTATTCCATTCACGCGCTGCACTTGCTTCGGAGCATTCTTTGAACAAGCCCCCCTACGGGACGCTACAAAGTGGGGGGNCAAAGAGAGGATCTGTACTCCATCCATAGTTTTTTGCCATATAATACTGAGATTAGCTCTCATTGAATTTACCCTTGCATTTCGTAATACACCGTAATTCTACATCTGCGGACCCTAACGTCAACAGAATTTCTGTGTTTCGAGGAGACCCTCCCTACGTAACGCCCAGGTTTCCGAGGCGTAAGTCAAAGCAGGGAGAACCGTGGTGTTGAAGAGGTGGGCACGGGGCCTGATGTTCTTCGTCTTCTTCACTACGTCCTCGATGCTCTTGTAGGCTCCCCAAGCCGCTCGCTTCCTCCTGCCCAGCTCTGTGTAACATAACGGAATCAAAATATGTTAATTGAAAGGATAGGTGATGGATAAGTGAAATGTCACATAGGTGAACACATTGCGGACAATGTGATGCACATGGTGCATCACCGCCTTCCGTCCCTGGGTTTCCACGTGATGCACATGGTGCATCACGCCATAACTCTAAGCTCAAAACTGCTTTGTTTCCTACGGCTCTTCCACACAACCACATTATTCAATACGGAGAACAACATACTGGATGGGCCCGGTCGGAGCTCTTATTATGACAATGTCTCAAATGAAGTACTGTTTGGAAAGTTTATGTAACATCGGTTTGAAAAGTTAGGATAGTATCACTCATTAAAATTGCAGTATAACTTCCAGGTATTTACAAGTTCAATTCACGTGATGAGATGCATAAAAAGATGGGGATACCATTTTGATATTTCACGTACCAAGAGTTCTTGTCACTATCTGAAATGCGAACTTAGATAATATCTATGTTACCAACAAAGAAAACACTATAATCTCTGCCTTACAAATGATAAAAAACACACAAAGTCGTAGAAAACGCGAACCGCTCTCCTCAAATCAAAAAACCATTCCCCTGTGGCCAAGTGATGCACATGGTGCATCACGCCACGCGGGCAAAAGATATCGATCGGCCACGGGCACCCGCCACGCGAAAATGTGCTCGGTCCGCAATGTGTTAAGTGAAACAACAGGAATACAAATTACTGACTGAGTTAAGTGATGGATAAAAAAAATGTCACATAGGTTGAGTGAAAAACCATGAATAAAATTACTCAGTTAAGTGAAAGATGTTAAATGAAAGAGGTTATGTGGAATATTGGGTTACTTGGAGAAAACAGGATGATACAATAAAGTGAAAGCACCTGTAATTTGAATTAGAGTGAAGCTGGAAGAAGTGATTGTACAGTTATGTTAAGTGAACATGAACCGGGAGAGAGAGACCGACGGTCCCGTCCAGGGATGAGCGGATTTCCGGTTTTCGGTAGTTGGAGGTTTTTGAATCCTGACGTCATGTAAGCATATAGCTCCTGGGTGTCAGAAGAACTCTCGATAGCTTAGTTATGCGATCTCAAAGATACTGTGCTTGCTTCCTCCAAATTTCTTGTATTCCGAGTCTCTCTCAACTTCCGACTTCCGGTCTTACGCAGTACTTCTGCTCATCCATGGTCCCGTCCTTTGTGCAAGTGACCAATACCATACGGAACTGAGTGCTCTTTATATGGCTCAGTTTACTCAAAATGCCGCAGCTTCCAGCGGAGATGGAACGGTCTGATAAACCAGATGTTGCTGGGAAAGTGCGGTCTGCGTGTTGTTTGTTGCTTCATTCTTGCGCATCTGACGACCGTGAAGATAGATAAATTATTGTATAATAAAGGCAAGAAAAACTATAGAATTAAGTCGACATTGTCGACACATAGATTGTTTTTCACGTCCGAGGAGAAGGTAGGCGAGAAAGTGTTTGTTCATACCCTAGTTCAGGTGAGGAGCATTATAGATGAGAGGGTGGAGCGACGGAGCTCGTGATTGGCCCGCTGCGTGATGCCGTCCCGTTCTCTCTAGGTACAGTGCTCCACCCTTCCCCATCCACATTTTTGGGCATGTTGCACCACTTTTTTGTTTTTTTCTTTGTTTTCTCCTCTGGTTATGTATATACAAAGAGAAGTAGAAAATTTGCACTAAACTCTATTTTTTTCTTCTCATCGAAGCTGTTGAGAGAGCTGTGATTCTTCTAGGCCTATGATTTTTACACAAAAAGCCTCTGAACCTCCGCGTTATCCAGAAACTGTCCCTAACTAAAAATCCCTAGATTTTCTTGGTTACTGGCTACAAACTGAGTATATTCAGGGAAAATCTCTGTCAAGCACACACCTATGCCGGCGTGTTTGCCTTCTCACAATCACTGCTCTTCTTTATGTATGCTGTGGCGTTCTGGATAGGTGCAATATTTGTGGATAACCGGTCCATGCAACCCATTGATGTTTATAGGTAAGCTGACAACATATTCAATACTTTAGCATCTTCTCTTTCATTGCTGATGATTCAGGGTCTTTTTCGCCTTTATGTTCTGCGGTCAAGTCGTAGGAAACATCTCTTCGTTTATACCTGACGTAGTGAAAGCGAGACTGGCTGCATCGCTGCTCTTCTACCTCATCGAACATCCTACGGACATTGATTCATTGTCTGAGGATGGCTCCAGGAAGGTGAGCAAGCTGGGATTCGACTTGTCTGAGGAAGAAGTGGTTAGTTTTTCAGAAGCTCAGTGGTCATGTTATCTTCCGCAACGTTTTCTTCAACTACCCGACCAGGCGACATACGCGAGTCCTGCGAGGATTGAACTTGGAGGTATGTTGTTGGCCTATTTCAAGTTATTACGTAGTTAGCAGTGGCGATCGCGCGGGGGGGGGCCGAGAATGGTCGCCGAAATTTGGAAATTACTCTACGAATAAAAACTTTGTTTTAGCTTATTTTTAATTTTTTATATTGATTATAACCTTTTAAATAATCATTATTAATTGTTCAAAAATATATTTAATATTTTAATCATTTTTTTGTCTGGGTTCCGAAACCGACGAAGACCCCACTCCCCCCCCCCCCCCCCCCCCTGGTAGTTAGTAGTTAGTAGCTATTCAAGTTGCCAGCATGATACCATAACTCTTCTGTTTCCTTGGTGGGTAACATTATGAGGAAAAAAAGGGGCGTAACCAGGCCGCTCTGATTGGCTCATTTAGAACGCCCGTCACGCTCACTTGTTGGAACTCGTACGGCGTCGATTCCGCAGTACATGGTGTAGTTGTGCGTTGCACAAATTAGTCCAAACATTTTGGCAAACCAAATGCACCAATCAGAGTCGCCTGGTTGCGCCCCTTTCCCCTAACGATAATACATGTCCCTGTCTTCTTATTTGGGTGCGGGCTGTTATACTTGGAAAGGGATTGCCATAGGGGTCCCCAGTTGGCCTAATGAATGAACTAACCATTAACAAAGCTAGACGGCATCGCCCTTTCTTTTACTGCTGTGCAAACCCCATGAAACGTGATTCAAAACTTGTTGGGTATCCCCATTCAAAGCTTTATTCCGGTCTGAACCCTCCAAAACGAAAATTTAGCATGGTGGGCGTGGCTTACCCACGAAGTACTTCCGTTTGATCCCTTCTTGGATAGAGATGTCATCTATCGATTGCAGATCAAACCAGGAACAACAGTCGCGTTAGTTGGACGGTCCGGATGCGGAAAAAGTACGGTTATGGCGCTGTTGGAGCGATTTTACAATCCAGGAAAGGGTACCATAGTGAGTGCCCTTCACTTCTTTGTATATCCAGCGCTTATGCGCATATGTTGAAGGGTTGAACTACACAACTACACATATTTGTGTGCATTCTAGTAGTGCCACGCGGAAACTGAAATTTCAAAAATCAAAAAATTCAAGCTATACGTCGGAAGAAATTATGGTTCAGAGGGTGTGCTATATTTGGCCAGAACTGTAATTTTACCGGATATTGGAATTTTTGCTAAGCATGACCAAGTTTTCCATGGGTAACTAACAGGAATATGATAGAGACTAACAACCTCTAAAAGGTTCACATAAAAAAAAAGAGAATAATGCGCGGTGGGGTAGGCGGGTCACGTCAGGCTGCGGGCGGTCGCGGCGCGAGTGCGGCTTTGCGGTGCGCGACGCAACCACTCGCGGACCCTTTATAGGGGCACACCCGCAGCCTCAATGTGAATAAGCATAACACAAACTATAACTAGTCGAAGATCGTATCGATTATTGGATTCGGTAGAAGGGAGCCTCAGTAGCATTATTTAACTTCGTTTGTTAGAATGAAAAATAGAAAAATTCGACCAGAACAACAGATAATTATTGATTAAATTCTCATTCAGTTAGTCGACGGTGATAATATCAAGAGCCTCAATATCCGCAGTCTTCGCGAGCAGGTGTGCATAGTCAGCCAGGAACCGACGCTATTTGATTGCACCCTACGGGAAAATATCTGCTACGGTTTGGAGCAGGAACCACCTTATGAAAAGATTGTGGAAGCAGCTAAAATGGCAAACATTCACAATTTTATTCTAGGACTTCCACAGGTCAGCGCTCATCCTATTCTGGGGTGCTTTAACAGTAAATTTCATAGTTCTTGGATTTAGGGCTACGATACACGGGTAGGCGAGAAGGGCACACAGCTGTCTGGCGGGCAAAAGCAGCGCATAGCCATAGCACGAGCACTCATCCGCAATCCACCTCTGCTACTGCTCGATGAGGCCACTAGTGCTCTGGACACGGAAAGCGAGAAGGTGAATCATTCGCCATGAAGTCTTTGGACGAATTTTCTCAATCAGTTCGCAGCTCTATTCGTAAAACGAAATTTTACCATCCAGATTGTCCAAGAAGCTCTCGAAGTCGCGCGTCAAGGCAGAACTTGCATAGTTATCGCGCACCGGCTGTCAATAATCCAAAACAGTGACGTCATCGTTATGGTGCAGGAAGGCAAGGCTGCTGATAGAGGTATGTCGGCTCATGACTGTGCCAGGAAAAGTGATGAAAGCAAGTGACAAGCTTACTTTTAGGGACTCATGAACATTTACTGGCGAAAAGCGAGCTGTATAAAAGGCTGTGCGAGACTCAACGACTTGTTGAGTCACAGTGATAACCGTTTTTTTCTTACGGTTAGCATCATTTATGGTGCATTTACTGTTGACGTGTTTTTTGACTTTTTGTTGACCCAGAAAGTTGTGTACATGCATAGACGACGTGATCTTATAAGCAACAGTGGTTGTTCTTGTTTATTATAGCTCTTTCTCTTTACTTAGGCTCTTAATGTCCTAGACGAACAAATGAAGTGATTTCTTAAAAGACCTTACCACAGAAGCATGCAAGCGGAGATGGACTTCTATTGGCCATTCTATTGAGGAACGCGTTTTGGCCTGACCTCATCACAGAGCTGCGCATCTGACGCATGCGCACATAAACTCGTAAAAAAAAATGATGAGCACCTCTTCAGTTGGTACAAGATTTTTGCAATGACACTCTAGAACAACTACGGGATCGTAGGCAACGGCCGGTAGCGATCAATTGGGTCCACGTGAAAGGATTTGCAGTGTAGAGCGGAGTTGCCCAGCCCTGCGATTGGCTGGTTCCGTTAACTGTCCAACTGCCGAGTTCGGCTGCGCCACCCTCCCTAGGTAATCGGGCCGTAGTGACTGTCTACCCCTTGGAAAAGCAAAATCAGCAAAACGAATCATAAATTCGGTTGTAATGGTAGCGCTTTTGTGGTTGTCGATAGGTCTCCAAATTTCCACTCTGACACTCCATTAGCAATTCTTCCTCGAATCCTACCACGTAATTTATGCTTAGGATGTGTGAAAATGTGATAATTCGTCCTTTGTGCATCTTCACCATGGATACAGTGAACACCGATAGCGGTGTTCACTGTATTCATGGTGAAGATGTACCACCGATTCTTTTTTGCGGACCCAGGAAGCACGCGGCACGACCACACCGCTCGCGCAGGAGTTCTCACCGCAACAGCAAGCCATAGGTTTTCTTGACAGTGAACATCATATATAGAGAAAAATTATTTGTCAAGATTAGACTGATCAGGTCTAACTTGATGCGGCGGAAGTTAAAGATTTGTGGATATGGACTTGATTATTAAGGTGTATTATGTAATGAGAGCAACATTATAATGGTGAAAAGGGAAAAGCTACCATGGTCACCCCATGGTTAGGGGGGGGGGGTGGAGGATGTGAGCTCGTGCGGCTCTCTCCAGCGTCTTTTTATACGGCCTCGTCCACTTACGTATGTTACACACCGATGCGTGGTACACGACTTGGTATCACGCCAACATTTCTTTTTCCTGACATTTCCATTCCTAAGTAAAAGCTCGTCCTCGACCTTGATAGAAGCGGTGATCCGTTCGTTGCGTGGTGTTCTGCATTTGTCCCAGAGGAGAGCCGCTTCGGTGAATCACGACACGTGATCACGACCTACTACTGCACTCTAACCAAAATTGGAAGCTCGTCCTCGAGCGTGGACAAAACGAAATGAAGTAGTAGCTGACTCGGTGTGGCGGTGTTGAATTTCTGTGAACATCTGGTCACATAATTGGCAGTGGTCGGGGGAGAAGGAAGGGTAGTCAGAAATAGTTAGTTTCTTAGCTTAATTTCCTACAGTGATTATTTGACAGTACTAGGTCTTCTGGTTATAGCTTAAGGAAAACTTCTTGTTGTGATGTAGAAAAAGAAATACTGCGAAAAGCACACGCTGAATTGAGCACTACACACCGGTTTTCATTCAGCATATGAATAGTTATCGAGATATAGCAAACCATCAAAAGGAATTGTTATGCTATGAATATTATAGCATATCAATTCTTTTGATGGGATACCGCTTATAATTTACAAAAAAATGTGCTGATTCCTTAGGTGAACCACTTCCGATCCTATTCAATATCTCCCTCATGTCGCTGGAAGTTCCTCTTGCATGGAAGGAAGTCATTGTGACTGCCACTGACGATGAACTTTTATTTATTCATTTACTTAATTGCGCCTCAAGGGCACGCCAACGAAAACGCTAAAATAGGCAGTAAAAACGAACACAGAACAAAACAAAAAAAAACAACTATAAATAGTTGTCTCTTGATGGGAAATAGTTAGTTAGGCAATGCAAACATGAAACTGAGGGTTAGAAAGAAGTCCACGTCGAAACGAAGAAAAAAACTGAGAGTGCCTGGGGGAAGA
This sequence comes from Ancylostoma ceylanicum, assembly GCA_000688135.1. Taxonomy (NCBI): domain Eukaryota; kingdom Metazoa; phylum Nematoda; class Chromadorea; order Rhabditida; family Ancylostomatidae; genus Ancylostoma; species Ancylostoma ceylanicum. The sequence goes on from JARK01001381.1 coordinate 524,687, forward strand.
AATACATGTCTGGCATGCAAATTGCGTTATCTACCAAAAGTTAAGCTTTGACATGTATTTGGAAGAACACAAGGCCATGCAGCGCCATGTTCCTAGCATCTATTTAGAAGTGATGGATTAAGAAGATCTTGAGAGGGAACTGGTAAGTGAGCGCTGGGAGGCGTCACTCGCCACGTAAGTAGTTACGTGAGAAATCTGGCTTTGGGTATTCGTTCTGCTAGGTATTGCCACCCCTAACAACCCAAAACCAGACATACCATGGTTAGCAAAACAAATGCTTCCAAAAATAATAGGCAACTTAGGCAAGGAACACGAACTACTGCAATTGGCAAATCGTTAAGAAGTATATATGGATGAACTATATGCAGCTCGAGCATGCAAGAAAAAAAACATACTCTAACAACCAATCACTCGCCACTAACTCACACAAATCATGTGGCTAACATAATAGCGAGTGTATAAAACAAAAAACCGAAACAGATAGGAAACAGCATTGAAGGGGCCAACAGAATCCAATTTTGAAATGTCGTCCGATGCAGAAAGACGTGGTACTGATAGAGCCATAGGAAAAGCCATAGAAATATGGACTGTTGTTATCAGGGGAGATTTTACAAGTTCGTTACCTGAGCCAGACCTAAACATCGGAAATTTTCAAAATTTTAAGAACGTTCAATCTATTTAGGCGTTTACGAAACTTCTTTGAGTCACAGCTACTTTTGATTTGATTTGATTTATTCAGTCAATTGCGGAGAACAGCTGGGGGAATAAAAAATAACAGAAAACATGTATTGACTTTATACTTCATGCGTGTTTCTCTTCCCGAAATGTGTCGCTTAAAATAACCCTGTTAGCAAAATAATCGACGAGCCTATGGGCGGAGGCTAGCTGGTGATCCCCATTTAGTGAAGGAATGCGACACATATGGGAGAGAGAAACAGAGAGAAAGTGGGAGCGGAACACACAGAATAAGGAGTAGAGAAAACTATACGTGATCAATACCTGGAAGTATCCAGGTATAGAGTGGNTACCTACTACTGCACTCTAACCAAAATTGGAAGCTCGTCCTCGAGCGTGGACAAAACGAAATGAAGTAGTCGCTGACTCGGTGTGGTGGTGTTGAATTTCTGTGAACATCTGGTCACATAATTGGCAGTGGTCGGAAAAGTAAGGAAGGGTAGTCAGAAATAATTAGTTTCTTAGCTTAATTTCCCACAGTTTTTGACAGTGCTAGGTCTTCTGGTTATAGCTTAAAGAAAACTTCTTGTTGTGATGTAGAAAAAGAAATACTGCGAAATGCACACGCTGAATTGAGCACTACACACCGGTTTTCATTCAGCATATGAATAGTTATCGAGATATAGCAAACCATCAAAAGGAGTTGATATGCTATAAATATTATAGCATATCTTCCGATCCTATTCAATATCTCCCTCATGTCGCTGGAAGTTCCTCTTGCATGGAAGGAAGCCTTTGTGACGATGAACTTTTATTTATTTATTTATTTAATTGCGCCTCGAGAGCACACCAACGAAAACGCTAAAATAGGCAGTAAAAACGAACACAGAACAAAACAAAAAAAAAAACAACTATAAACAGTTGTCTCTTGATGGGAAATAGTTAGTTAGGCAATGCAAACATGAAACTGAGGATTAGAAAGAAGTCCATGTCGAAACGAAAAAAAACTGTAGAGTGCCTGGGGGAAGAAATACGATGTCTGGCATGCAAATTGCGTTATCTACCAAAAGTTAAGCTTTGACATGTATTTGGAAGAACATAAGGCCATGCAGCACCATGTTCCTAGCATCTATTTAGAAGTGATGGATTAAGAAGATCTTGAGAGGAAACTGGCAAGTGAGCGCTGGAGGCGTCACTTGCCACGTAAGTAGTTACGTGAAATCTGGCTTTGGGTATTGGTTCTGCTAGGTATTCCCACCCCTAACAACCTAAAACCAGACACACCATGGTTAGCAAAACAAATGCTTCCAAAACTAATAGACAACTTAGGCAAGGAACACGAACTACTGCAATTGGCAAATCGTTCAGAAGTATATACGGATGAACTATATGCAGCTCGAGCATGCAAGAAAAAAAAACATACTCTAACACAAGAAATGTTCTCTGCTTTGTGCCCAGTAGTCCTCCACCAATCACCCGCCACTAACTCACACAAATCATGTGGCTAACACATAATAGCGAGTGTATAAAACAAAAAACCGAAACAGATAGGAAACAGCATTGACGGGGCCAACAGAATCCAATTTTGAAATGTCGTCCGATGCAGAAAGACGTGGTACTGATAGAGCCATAGGAATGAAATATGGACTGCTGTTATCAGAGGAAATTTTACAAGTTCGCTACCTGTGCCAGACCTAAACATCGGAAATTTTCAAAATATCAAGAACGTTCAATCTATTTAGGCGTTTACGAAACTTCTTTGAGTCACAGCTACTTTTGATTTGATTTGATTTGATTTGATTCATTCATTCAATTGTGGAGAACAGCTGGGGGAATAAAAAATAACAGAAAACATGTATTGACTTTATACTTCATGCGTGTTTCTCTTCCCGAAATGTGTCGCTTAAAATAACCCTGTTAGCAAAATAATCAGCGAGCCTACGGGCGGAGGCTAGCTGGTGATCCCCATTTAGTGAAGGAATGCGACACATATGGGAGAGAGAAACAGACAGAAAGTGGGAGCGGAACACACAGAATAAGGAGTAGAGAAAACTATACGTGATCAATACCTGGAAGTATCCAGGTATAGAGTGGGAACAGGATAAAGGTCGAGCTAGGAAAAAATAGTAAGGGAGAATATATAGATCAACGACTTGCTACGATGTACGGATACGGTGGTTAGTAATTTTGGCGATGACGGAGCTGGAGTTGGGGGTACGTTTGCTGCTAGTAGGCTGGAGACAGTACGATGGCTGTAAAAGAAGAGTGAAGACGATAAAGTGATTCAAAAAGTCAGTAATAGCCCTTCTCTCTAAGAAATCTTTCTATTGCTCTGTTGAAGGCAGATGAGGACGACGATCGGATAACTTCTCCCGGGAGCTCGTTCCACAGCCGGACGACACGAATAATGAAAGATTCTCTAAACTTTTGGGTACGCACCCTTTCCGAACTGAGTCTAAATGGATGACCTCGAGTAAAATTGTTGAAGTTTGACAGAGTAAATATTTTACGGTAATTGGAATCGATGTTTCCGGCAAAGCTGTTGTAAAGTAAATTTAGATCATATATCGTCCTACGCAGAGCCAATGTGCTCGCATTCAACAGAGTCAACCTTCTCCTATACGGCACATGGAATAACCCAGATCTTGCCAAAATTCGCGCTGTGAACCTCCTTTGGACATTTTCTAATTCGTCAATCAGATACTGTCTAGATGGTGACCATAGTGGTGTGCAGTATTCGAGGATTGGCCTGACATATGTAGGTTGAGAAAAGTTGAAGCAAAGTTTTTGGGTTAAATGCCCTCAAAATGTAGTTTGATTTAGATGTGGCGTTTTTTGAAACACACCGTATATATTCGTCAAAATCCAACGAGTCAGTGTAGATTGTAGAGTATTCCCAGGTCACGAACTTGGTGAGATAGCTTCAGTTCATAACTGCCTATGTGGTATTTTGGAGCTTCAGTTCATAACTGCCTATGTGGTATTTTGGCGTAACCGGTTGGCGAGACCCACTAATGACCATAAAAGTTGTTTTATCATAGAAGATATTCAATCCCCCATCTTGAAGACCAGTCAGCCACTGCGTCAAGAGCTAACTGCAAAGATTGTGCGGAGTTGTATGCAAACAATTTAGAATCATCCGCATATATTGAGCACCCAATGTCATTGGGAAGGCATCGCTGAAGGTCATTAACATATAAAAGAAACATAAGAGGACCAAGACAAGTCCCCTGAGGGACTCCAGAAGAAGTAGGGTATACGTTGGAGCGAGCATTATTGAAAATTACTTGCTGCTTTCGGTTGCTCAGGAAGGACTTGATAAATGTCAGTAGACTACGAGAAATGCCAAAAGCAGCGAGTTTCCTGAAGAGCAGTTCAAATGGAATTGAGTCGAAGGCTTCACGGAAGTCTAGGTAACAGACAGTAATAAATCCTTTTCTGTCCATTGTTCTTTGCCAAAGTGGGATGGTGGACATTAGAGCTGTTTTAGTTGAGCGACGTACGAGGAAAGCATGTTGATCCTTACTGATTAAATTGTTATCCAGAAGATATTTACTCAGGCAGTTACAAATAATTCGCTCCAGAACATTGCTGATGCACGAGGTTAGACAAATGGGTCTATAGTTTTCAACATCAGTTTTAGAGCCTTTTTTGGAGACAGGTTTTACAAGTCCCAAACGCCATAACGAAGGGACCTCACCGCGGAGCAAGAAACGATTAAACATCAAGGTTATAGCAGGTGTGAGACCAAGGGCAGCTTTTTTCAGAAAAACATAAGGAATATTATCAGGAGTAGTTGATCTTCGCAAGGGTAGGCTGTTCAAGCTCTGGAAAACTACTTACCACATCATCCGGTAAAAGACGGAACCACCTTGCTGTTCTTGAAAACAGCGAGTTGTAGCAAATATTGAACTGATGCTTCCGTATTTTATTATAATGGAGCACCAGAGTACCACTCCATCCGAAGGTAGGGCGCATGGTCCAATATTTGCAAGCTTGTAGTCGGGTTTCATTCCGCAGTATCCGGAAGCAAAAAACTAGACAAGTTTCTGGGAATGCTGTTCTGCATCATATATTCTTTTGCATTTTCTATACTTTTCACTCTAGAAGGAGTTATGGAAAAATACCGCAAGTCACGCGAATCAAGCAGAAATTTTTACATTCTACGACGCGACTGTACATGTGTACAGTCCTTCTCAGAAAAAAAAAAGACGAATTACGCGTATAGTTTTATAGCGTAGCGACTGCAGAATCGTGGTGGGACCTGCTCGACTCTCTCGCTTGGAGCATGCTCTCTCCGAATCCCTCGTCCTCGTCCCGCTGCGATGGTGCAGTCATCGAATCGGTCCATCTTTTTGAGAAGGGCTATATCCTCATACATAAATCCTGGCTGTGCAACAATTTTTTCTAGAACTCAGACGGGGGGGGGGGGG
>JARK01001381.1:558329-609977 GCA_000688135.1 Ancylostoma ceylanicum
CACACACACACACACACACACACACACACACACACACACACACACACACACACACACACACACAGACAGACTAAGCCCGTTATTATAAGTCATGATAGCATTTCCCTGTTCACTCATAGCGCAGTCTAGCGCAGTGCAGTCCATGGAATTCGTACCGTTCACAGGGTTTCGTGGCGGGACATACGCACATCTTACAGCGGAACACTTATCCGCGCTTTCGACACACGAAAAACAGCTCCTTCATTTCCTGGGTTTCTCGCGTCTTCCACACCATTTCAACACTCGTTATGAGTTCACCGTCCTTATTCTTCTTTATTCTTTATTACACCTCTATATCGCAACTGAACTATTCTCATCGATCTGTATTCGCGTAGAGTTCAGCGGTAGGCATTTTACCTCCAGTAGTCATCTCCAGCTTCATGTTGCACGCTTCCTTTTTCTTTTGCATTTGGAGTTAAAGGCGAACTGCCGAATATGTGGGCGTAAAACTCGCACCTGCCGACGGCGTGTTAGCTGTTAGGTCTTCTCCCCACACAAGTAGCATCACGTTGGAGATGGTGGAGGAATGGTCGACCACTCTTCTTGGCAGCATGACAAACACTTTGTATACTGACCCTACCACTACTTACCCATGCAGCAAAAACAACTACTCTGACACCGTCCTTAAAGGCAGCACACACGGAAACTTCCGCCTCTCAGATTTCTACATTTTCAGAAACTTCGGTAGAGGCCGAACAATTCACGTACAAAAGTAACAGCGGAAGTGGCCTGCGTTTGACTCAATAACAAGTACTTCTGCGTACCAGCACCCACTTTCGACGAATTTCCCACCCGCTTAACGCAGTGCGTTTCTGTTGTTGCACGGATCAATGTAGAATCAGCTGTTTCCCTGCAATCCTAAATCTTAAATTCGCTACTTTTTTTCTTCCAATCCTTTCCGTAATTTTCTAAAGTCTTTGTGTTGTTTTCACGCGCATTATATGGTCTTTATAGCTGCCGAGTTACTATTACAACTAGTTTTTGTCAAATTTCAGACTTCCGGCAATTTTTCCTCATAAGAAAATCCTATGAAATTTTGATTCTGCGAGGTTGGCCTTCTCAATTGTCGCACATTTTCCAATGATCATTTCTCCTTTTGAATTGTGAGGAGGCTGTAGATTGCAACAGATTACTGAATGCGCAAACATCTTGCGGGTAAAAATGATGGCATTATCGATCAATTGATATCGGACCTCATCTCACTGCCTAACATAAGCAACTGGACCACGCCTGCCGCCACGTAACCTAATTAAGAGCTAATAAGATAGAATTTTTGATGCTCTTGAAAGATTTTGGCTTTACGAAAGCGTTAAGCAGCCTTGATACTTCAATGACAAACTGAAATCTTCGAGAAATTCGAGAAATGAGATTTTCTGTGGGTGCTGCCTTTAAAAACCCAGAAATTCGGGGAAATCTGCAATAAAAAGATGTCCGTTATTACTGCCTTTAAGCGAGCCATGTAAAATCTCTTCTTCGGAATGTGAATCGTAATATTCTGCGAAGAATTTCTAAACACATTCAAGGTGTGGGACTGTGATCTTGAAAAGAAAGCAAAAGCTGCACTGGGTCCTACATGCAGAGATGACGAACCTAAAGCTCCGAAAGGAAAGACCGGATTATTCTGCAGGTGTGCTTTGGGTACCTTTTTTCAAAAATCATTCATATTCTCAAATTTCAAAACGGCATGCTGCTCCAATCTTTTGGAAGCTAGTCTGTTCTGTACTCGAATATCTGATAAGTAATTTCTTTTCACTCAAATTCAAGGATTGTGAACCGCGGTGTGAGGCGAGTACACTGAAGCTAATTCTTTATTGTAAAAATCCAAAGTGGGAGAAAAATAGTCAAGAAACGCCGGACCTCAGCACGGGTTTTCTCAGAGGCAAATCCGCCTTCGCAAAAGGGTCGAAAAGCAAAGAATGCTCCCTGTCGGGTTCTGGGGCAGCGCCTGAAAAAATTCAAATTTTGTTGTATTCAGGTATGGATTAAATCCATAAAGGCTTGCAGGCGAAGTGTTTTTGATTGAATAACTTAATGGAGGCGATTTCTCGAAAATCAAACAGGCGGATTCAATTATCCTTCCACGCTTCCAGTTTTTTTTTCACTCCATTACCGCTTGATCAATTTTACAGTGGCAATGGACAAAGAATTCGATATTATCCCAGAGAAAACCTCGTACTGAGGCCTGCGAAACGCACTTTCGGATATAAAATTTACAATCGTAATTCTCCACTAATTTCAGCATCAATATTACCGATATAGAGCCCGAGCTAACATCGGCAGTGTGGGTATGGACGGAACAAATTGATAAGTTTACCGTGAGCGACGACGCCATCTCAGATAAAAAAGTTGTCTATAAGAACCATGATCTACGTGAATATCTCAATGTGAGTTATCTTCCTATGCCTTTAATACTGACTTCGTTCATAAGGATAAATTACAAAGATAGTAGCGGCTTATTCCAGTTAATGAGACATTCCATCACGAAAATTGGGTGCGCAGAGGTGTTGTGCCCGGGAAAAGATCTTAACAAGTACAGGGCTTTCTGCCTCACTGACAAGAAGTAAGTGTTTTACTTCTTCCTATGGGAAGTTTTGCCTGTCAAACAGTGTTTTTATATTGTGTTGCTTCGTTACTTGCTTCATAAGTATTATATTATATATAATGTTATTTTTACATAATTATATCATACTTGCCTTTTATGAGCATTATCAAAATCACTTTTCCGCATAGAATTCATTTTCATCTGTTTTCAGACCACTCGAAGACAACGACGTCGTGTACAATGCTGGGAAAGGTGGCTGCGACAAAGGCGACAAGTGCCGTGATGGATATGCCTGTGAAGATGGATTATGCAAAAAACTATAACAGAAACCTCCACACAACCTCCAACTAATGCGTGTCCAGATTCAAGGCCTACTGAAATCTTGAAAATCTGACAAATAAAAGAAGCGATTTGATTTTTGCGGTCACAAGGTGTGATTCTTCACAAGACAGTACAGGCTTGAAAGCCCGCTCTCATTGGATGAGAAAGTAATTTCTGTCTGTTCACAAATTGAGGTTCCAATAGAGTACAATAGTCTGCCATAGTTCACTGTTTTACATCATTTTGCACCTTGCGGCTTGACGATATCAGCAGATTCTTGACCTCCTTGCCACGCTGATTCCAACAATATACAGCAAAAGTCACAGAAGTGAAGAAAACCCTGTTTTTGATAAGGTCAAAGTACCCACTTCTTGGGGCAGGGGCGGATCCGCTCCAAGCTGTGCTGGCTGCCCGCTACAGCAGCAACGTCGGTTGAACACGTATTGGCCTGTCCTAGCGATGAGATCAACGGTGATGCTCGTTTCTGCACGTAAATTTGCTCCAGGAAACTGGTACAAACCCTGTCACGGAAAACGGGTTTAGAGGCCATTTTGAGACAGTTCAAGTAAATTACCGGAATTAGCGCATCGAGATGGTTCGGAATATGTTGACAACTCGGAAACGATATGAGGTGGGCCTCTGTCCTTACCTATGGAACTAAAGTCATGGCCAATACTGCTATTCAAAAATTTCAATTTTTCAAATCCAAAAATTCATATTTTTGACGAGGGTGGCGAACTCCGACATCAGCACTGTTTTTTTGTGGAGAGTATCTTCTCTAAAGTGGCAGCAGCGCGTGAGATTCTGGGGAATGGTGATCAAGGCTGCAAAATTGTTCCTGTCTCATTAGCGTGACTGCGACTGGACATTCACGGAGGCATCCTGCGAGAGCAGTTCTAATCGAGCTCAATGTAGAGTGGAAGGGACATTAGTAGAACTTAGCCATGAGTTGCTCAACTCATCTGTCAACTTGAAAAAAGATTGCTACGAAAGTTGATCCCAAGTTCGACTGTCGTTGAATCTTGGCATATTGAGTGGGGTAGGAATAGCCTTGGATGAGCAATACACCAAGATTGTTATACACGTTTATTCGACTATCGTTTCGGCGTCGTCGCCTTCGTCAGAGCCTGGAAAATGAAGAACATAAGCGAACTACCATCTCAAACACCTCATCACGCTACTATTATATTATAGATACGATTCAACAAAAAGACCAAAGACAGTGTCAGAAAAAAAGCAATGCCACTACCGCTGACCTGTGTAGCCGTAGTTCTGCGATGTGAGCGGACCACCTTGTGCACGAGTAATGCCGCTACTGGGAGTAGAAAAGTACCCCCGCAGTTAGAGTTGTAGAAATACGCCTGCGAATCTTGAGCGTCAACTGGTACGCAATCGCATGTATGACCGCCTTTGCAGAACTTTAGACTGTGTTATTTGCCCCTCTGGGAGGCAGGGAGACTGCATGGTTTCAGGTGTCATCCATCTTATCGTAGAGAGGAGTACAGTGGCGAAACGGGAAGAACTTAGTGTATTCGCGTCAAAGAACATCTAGAAGGGCTCGGTGAAACCAAAGCCGATACTCCTTCAGGTGCAAATCGCAGGCAATGTCATGAAAACGCTCCACGCAACATAACTGCCACGATCTTGTCGCATCAACTCGAGACTTTAGCACGCAAAACATTAGAGGCGTTTTGGATCATGGCTAGGAATCCAAAAATTAATCGTAAGGATGAGTGCATCGCTGTGACCAGCGAGCTGGTGCCGTACGAAGACCTTTGCGGGTTTTGATCTACGGGGTCAGATACGGGGGGGGGTTCCTTTCTACCAGTAGCGGCATTACTCGTGCACAAGGTGGTCCGCTAACATCGCGGACCTACGGCTACACAGGTCGGCGCTAGTGGTTCCGCTTTTTTTTCTAATACTGTTTTTGGCCCATCTTTTTCTGAAATCGTATCTAGTAGCGTGATCAGGCGTTTGAGGGGGTAGTTTGCTTATGTTCTTGACTTTCCAGGCATTGACCAAGGCGACGACGCCGACACGTTAGCCGAATAAACGTGTATAACAATCTTGGTGTATTGCTCAACCAGTGCTATTCCTATTCTGCTACGAAAGATTCAGTGAGATGGATTTTTTCGTGAGCTGATCGGAAAGCCACGTGCGTGGGCACTTCTGCAAATATTCTATTGTGATGTTGAGGAACATCTCTTGTAGTGACAGTTCTGTGCTTAGCGTTCGGTTATTGATCCTTTTGCTATGTTGGGACATTTCAGACGTGACTGTAGGATTGGAAAAGTGGCCGGAAAGCTTGCGAAAAAAGAAGAACACGGTCAAATAAGCTCAGGAACAGCGAAGATGTTCACGGCTCCACTGAACAGATGGACTTGTGGCTCTGTTGGCGTAGTGAAAGGCTATGATGACCTAGTTGGACGTCAGACGGTGACCAATGTACGCTTGTTGGGACTCACTAGAAAGGCCTTATTGGACACCGGATCCAGTATTATCCCTCTCGGGATATTCCAAGCAAGTCTTGCGACTGGCTTTGATCTGGATGCTGACGTGGAAGAGATTCCGATAAACCAGCGAGCCCCCGTCTACGACGCCTCAGGGCCGGTAGTAAAGTACCCTACGACGTGACGTCGAGATGCCGTCAGGGCATGAGGTACTCTCGACATGTCGGCATCTCTGCTCCCAACATGCCGGCACCTACGGCGGCATCTCAATGGGAAGTGAGGTAAGCACGGATGCTGACACGTCGGGAGCTGAGGTGCCGACATAGCGTCTCATTCATTTCCAAGTGGAATACTTGAAAGTTGGTTGGCTCTCCATATCTTGAAGCTTGAAGCTTGAGCTTGCTTGCATGCATTTCCACTAGGTTCCATAATATGTAGAAGATCTAAAGGCGCGAAGTGGAGATCTAGGATGGACAACGGAATCTGAGGAGGGACACGGTGTTCAACAGACACAAGAACGATGAAGCGGATCTACTTTGAGGCAAGTGATGAACGCACTCTGTACCGTGGTGAAACTACTCTCACCGAACCACCTATGGGATATCTGAGGGGATCTCTTGTGAGGTTAAAAGAACAAGCAGATTCGTTCTCAAAGCCAAAATTGTGTTGATCAGTCCTATGGGATGTCTTACTAGCAGCGAGTGGAGGCTGCAGAGGAGTCTTCCACGCCAAAAACCAAGCTGAATATTCAGAAATTAGGATTTGTAAGGAGGTGCCGACGCTAGTGATGCCCTCGACCATGACGAGGCCTCTGTGTCGGCACCCTCTCGCCATCGCACGATCTCTCGTCATTTTCTGACCTGTTGCCATGATCTGAGGTCGTGCTGGGAGCAATTGAGCTGTCGGCTGCCCTGAGGTCATTGCTGCCAACAAACTCACCTCCGACGTGAGGGCACATGGTTAAGAATAGAAAGTTGCCGACATCGTTCCCAAAATATGCCGGCAGCGAGCTCACGTCACGGCAGCAACAGTTGGCTGCCAACATTTAGGACTTTACTACCGGCCCAGGAAATAAGATGTCTCTCAAAGGAGCAGTAAGGTTAACCCTTCAGCTTGGAAATGGTGTGAAGAGAAGGATTGATCTCTTCTTGGTAGCTGGAGGAGATGGCATAGTGGTTCTGGGAACCAATACCCTAGCCAAGCTCGGAATCTGCACTTATCTTTGTGCAAGCCAATGTGACTCGTGTTCTGAATCCAGCAAGCTCAGTCATCTTATTTTTTATGACTGATTTCTCGTTACAGAATAGTGTAGGCCAATGTGGCCTGCTAACTTCGCTCTGATGTATGAGAAATGAACTTGATTATGCGTTGGGGTGCAGCTGGCTCTGTCTGGCAGCAGAGGGTTTGCCGGGTACTGCAGTACGCACCGCAGTTGGAGTTGTCGGTTGTGGTGGTTTTGTGTGGATAGGAGCAAAAGCTGGACAATTGGATGGACCAGATACTCAGAACTCCAAGAACAACTTGTCCGCCCAGCTTCCAACTCGCAAACAAGCTTTTAACAAGCAAATCGTTGTCGACAAGTTCGATACCACCGAGCCACCCAAACCCAAGTTGTCGACAAGCTTTTGGATGGACAAGTTGTCGGCAAGGAACTATAAGACCAATTTGTCGACAAGCTTTTGGACGGACAACTTGTCGGCAAGGAAGTGTGAAACCAAGTTGTCGACAAGCTCTTGAGAAAGCAAGTTTCAGATGCTATCAGAAACTTGCTTTCCAAAAGCTTGTCGACAAGTTCTTTTTAGGGTTCTGAGTAATCAGCAATGTCAGCTGTCAGCCCTTGAGGAGGCTGCGAGCGCGGTCTAGCTCAAGGAGCGGCAGAGACGTTGCTGGGTACTGCAGTACACGCAGCTGCTGGCAGTCGGAGTGACAGCTAGGTGTTGTGCCTTGCTGGTGGCACAAATGCTGGACTATTGGATAGACCAAATAGTCAGCTATTCCCTTGATTTTAGGTTATTGGTTTGAACCAGATACTCTAAATGGTTTGCTTGTCAGCAGTGGGCAGCTGAGCAAAGCAATATTGAGTTCCTGTGAGAGCACCAAGTCTTCGCTGTGTACTGTAGTGCAGACAGCGAAGCAGGAACTGGCAGCCAAGGTTGACATCTGGCTGATGTGCTAAGTGGTTGTCACCCAATTTGCGTTGAAGGTAGACCAAGTCGTCAACTTGAAGCGTCGTCGAGGTGGCTGTGGAGAGTCTGCCAGCCATGTAGGTCTTTTTTTTCAAGTTTCTGGATTCTTGGAACACCGAGAATGTGAAACACCAATGGCCGATGCACCAACTTGGTGGGGACCAGTGGGTTTGGATGAATACGACCGCTTATATTTGTTTACTGGATACACAGTTCACACCTCGAAGGCTTCTCTGACTCAGACTACAGTCGCAGATGATGACGATAGTGTCGCACGAAGGGTTCCCTGAGTCGGAGTACAGCCGACAGTACGACAGTAGAGCACAACGATAGAACGATGACGACAATAGAGCAAAACGATTCAGATCTGAGCATCCAGGGCCTATTATGCTAAAGGTGTAGGAGGAGTTGCCCTAGATGCTCATATCTGTACAACAAATACATACTTCGAAGTGATAACCGCCAGGGGTATTCAAGCCTGTTCTGTTTTGTCAAGAATCGTACCTTCTGACCGCAAAAAAATCAGATGAAATCATTTATTTTGAGAAATTTCCCAGGTATTAAATTACTTGAATCTGGGCGAGTATTAGTTCATCAAAGCAGGGTTCTTTCATGGTTGTGCGCACAATCCCCTAACACAGGTAGTTCCTTGCGGACATTTGTTGCCATGCTGGCAGCCACCTTTTCCGGCGTTATACACGACGTCGTTGTCTTTGAGTGGCCTGAAAACCGGTGAAATTGAATTCTATGCGTAAAAGGAAACGAATGATTTGGTGATGCTATCTGAGCTTCTGTTCCTTTCCCATGGAAGACAAGTATGTTGTAATTATGTGAAAATAACACGATATATATATATATATATATATATATATATATATATATATATATATATANTGCCATGCTGGCAGCCACCTTTTCCGGCGTTATACACGACGTCGTTGTCTTTGAGTGGCCTGAAAACCGGTCAAATTGAATTCCATGCGTAAAAGGAAACGAATGATTTGGTGATGCTATCTGAGCTTCTGTTCCTTTCCCATGGAAGACAAGTATGTTATAATTATGTAAAAATAACACGATATATATATATATATAATATTGGGATTGGGAACGTAATGACACATATGAAAAAAGTAGGGAAACAACAAAAAGTAAAAAAAAACAAGTTTGACAGGCAAAACGTCTTGCCAGGAGAAGTTAAACACTCACTTCTTGTCAGTGAGGCAGAAAGCTCTGTACTTGTTAAGATCTTTTCCTAGGCAGAGCACGTCTGCGCATCCAATTTTTGTGGTGGAATGTCTCATTAGCTGGAATAAATCGCTATTACATCTTGTACCTCATCTTCGTGAACGAAGTCAGTACTGAAGGCATAGGCGAATAACTCACGTTGAGGTACTCACGTAGATTCTTATTATGGTCCTTATAGACAACCTTTTCATCTGAGATGGCGTCGTCGCTCACGGCAAATTTCTCAATCTGCTTCATCCAATCATCCCACACTGCCGACATTAGTTCGGGCTCTATGCCCTGAATATCTATCCTGAAATTAGGAGAAAATCACTTTTGTAAGCGCAGGAGAATTTCATATTCAAAAGTGCGTTTCTGCGACCCCAGCACGAGGTTTCGTCGAGGATAAAATCGGAGCGAAGCCCCCTCTGAGAGACCGCGCCTGCGGTAACTTTGTGAACATGCTACTGTAAAATTGATTTAATTGTAACAGAGTGAGTAAAGTGGAAGTGTGATGTGCCGCTCAATTCGACTATTTGATTTTCAAGAAGTCGCCTATTTTGAACTGTTTGATTGCAAGCAGCACCCACGCTCGAAAAAGTTTTCTTGCGTTCCCGCTAATTTTAAAGCTGCCATCAAATAGAGTGTAACCGCAAAAGGAATCACTCCAAACCCTCCAGTTACTCCAGTAATTAAGCTAAAACGCATGTACAAAGGCACCCACCACGCTCAACCCCGCCCCGTTCTTTTTGATAGCGAGCGGCGGGCGCTGACTGTTTCCATTAGCTGATATGATATCGACCAGGATTCTCTCATAACCGAGATCCGCCGCACTGCCGCGGGCACACAAATCTGTGGCGATGGATCTCGTCCGCGTGGGCTCATCCTGGCAATGTACAACTTGGTATTTCTGAAGAACTTTGCCCTTTTAGGTGGTTTCCTCTTTGTTATGGGCACAAGTATACCCACAAGAGTAGAATCATATGAAAGAATAGATGTCGTTTTCGAGCGTGACTGCTGTCTTTAAGAACAGTTCTCCGGCATAGCTCTGAAGACGTAATCAAAATACAACCTTTGCCCGGGCACTGCCCAAGAACTCGATGCGAAGCATGCTTTGCTTCACGGCACCTTTAGCGCAGTTTGCCTCTGGGAAAATACGTGCTGGAGCTTGACGTTTCTTGACTATTTTTCTCCGACGTTGGATTTTTACAGTAAAGGATTGAATTGAATGTTATTTATCCCACAACATGGTCCACATTTCTTGAATTTGACTCGAAAGAAATTACTTGTCAGATATTTGTGTACAGAACAGACAAGGTTCCGGAATATCGACGCATTAACGATATTTCAACATTTACGAATATAAGTAAATTTTGAAAAAGATACCCTAAGCACACCTGCTGAATACTCCAGTTCTTCCTTTCGGAGCTTTAGGTTCGTCATCTCTGCACGTAGAACCCAGCAAAGCTTTTGCTTCCTTTTCAAGGTTGCAGTCCCATGCCTTAAATGTGTCTATAAATTTTTCGCAAACTATTATTGTCTTGAATGTGTCTATAAATTTTTCGCAAACTATTATGTTTCCCATTCCGAAGAAGGCACATTACATGATTGGCTTAAAGGCAGCATTAACGAATATCCTCGTGTTACGGAATTCCGAGGGTTTTCAGAGAAGTGAACTCATAGGGAACCCTGTGAATAGTAAGCGTTCCATAGATGCACTGCGCTAGACAGCACTATGGTTGAACAACGAAGTGCTATAATATGGAGTGGAAATCTTTCCCATGTCAAGGAGAGTTGGAACACCCTCGTCGCTTATAAAGGTAGCACCCACTGAAATTTCTATGGCCAAACCTTTGATCATCTTGGATACTTAACGATGAAGCGCCGATGCTTGGGGTGAAGTGGTGGCGGCAGAGACGGCCTTCTCCGTAGAATTTGTCAAAGTTGATCACTGCGTCCTTCTTCACTACAGTGCTAAACCTGAGTATTCAGTAAAATCTGGGAATGCAAAATTTCCGCTGGTGCACCGTGGTCAACTGTCCTGTATACTTTGGAGTGTTTGAAGAGACAGAACGGAAAATTTGGTGTGATAGTATGGTTTCGCCCTCTTGTTTGCTCCTGAGTCGTAGCTGCAAGCGTGCCGATATTACCTAGCGGCTGACTTATACGGCTCTTAGGCAGGAAGACGGGAGTTTGGATTCTGCCGGTTCGACTTTTTACCATTCTTCAATTTTAGGCCTTATCCAAACCCTGTAGGATGCGTTATCCACTGAGCCACCTCACCACTGCTGCTGTGCTTGTACCCCCTACTCAAGAGCACATAACCTGGCGATATCCATGTTACCACACCAAATTTTGAGTCTCTAAACAATCCATAGTCTATGAGATAGCCAATTACGGCAAGCACGATTTGTTCGGTCAAAGTTTCATGAACCCCAGTATACATCAACATCATCCTAAACAATGTTTGCGATAATGGATGATTCGCTCCGATCCCCGGGGTTGGCCTCGTGCACCTCCCTTGTTGGGTTTCAGCGAGCAAATAATCTGGTTCATCAAGCAGTCTCTGCTAGCATTAAGCATTCAGGTCAGGGCGCAACATAATGTTGCAGAGTCACGGCGCTCTGCAACATATGTCCTATTTATCATATCAATTCGAAATTTAACGAACCAATTGGTACATCCTCCTGCCCTTTGGCAACTTCTTTCCGTAACCCTGTTTCTCCGGATCCCAATTATCTCTTCCCTGCCACGGTCCATTTATCGTTAGACCAGCAAGCAGTCCGTACCGTTCATCATTGATTTTGCCGACTACATAGTCGTCAATATATTCCTTATCAAAAGTGCTGTTTGGGCAAACATCTGAAAAGAGGCATCTCTCGTTCGTGGTCGGCTGCGAGGAGTGCTGTTTAACACCATCCTTTTATTTGAAACAATTGAAATACCGACTTTGAGGCGAAGCCAAGGGTAGGAGGAACACCTGCAACATCACAAATTTACTTTCACTGTGAACACGCAGTTGTAATGAGGCGAAAAATTACCACGAAGTAGAGAGCAATCATGACTGGACAGTGCTGCCATCTCGCAACCCCTTTTAAAGGGTTGTAGGTAATCGATCCTGCCTCAGCTCTCCTATTTTCACATGCTCATGAACCTCGTCCAACAAATCCACCCACCTCCATTATTCATGGATTCGATCACACAGCAGCAACTCTTACTGTACTTTGTTCATTGCAATTCGTCGCATACATTCAGCAATACAGCTACGTTTTTTCCACATTATGAATTGGGGAGTGCAAGCTTGTTCAGCTGGTACGCTTTCGGGGATATACCAAGTGGTGCGGTCGACAATTACCTGGGTCACCTCGCACCTCGATCGTACCTTCCCACAGGCAATATCAGCTGCAGCTACAGTAGCTCCACCCTCCTTCGCTAATGTGACACCCAGCGGGATAACTCGAACGCATTGGTCACGGGCGACGAATGGAGATCCCGGATCACGCCAGCTTGCAGACATCTAGATAGACACCCAGGGAAGTTGATATTAGACTACCAAACTAGGTGTGCGAGCATGTAGGTGCGACTTTGGAAAAGCATAAGAAGGCTTAGGCTACTAGGGCCTAAGCCTATTCACAAGCCTGCCTAAGCTTGAGCATTGGTTCATTTGCTTATGAATTAGTTCGAGCCAAAAGCTTAGGCTAAGCCCAAGGCTTTGACCATGAGAGGCTCCCCAACTTTCTCTCACCCGGCTTAGTTTCTATTCTGTATTACTTCAATGTGTGCCAAGAATTTCTTCGATAACCCCTAAAGGATTCTACTATAATTGTTTGACCGTAGCCCTGCCTATGAACTGGTGAAACTGGGGAACTCCATGCGCACTCTAATGAAGCAATACAGTTTAGAAAAAATCCCCAAAATCATTTTCGACTGTTAAACTTTCCGTCGAGCGTCTAGGTTATGCAGACAAAGTTTTCTACGAAAATAAAAAGTTATAGTTGGTTGCCAAGAAAATTTCGGAGGAAAGATAGCTCATGTCCTGACACAATTTCTGCTTTCAGAAGTAAATTTTCTTCGGGTGTTTCATTTTGGTTGTGTTTTTTTTCTACGCTCGAGCATAAATTCATCAGCGAGCGATGCTTTGCGAAAGTGAACTACCATGATCAACCTTGCCTGCATGACCGTAGGGAAGGGGAATTTCCGCAAATGGAGAACTAGGGCGAGAAGATCACCTGACAATATCAAGGCAAATTACCTCGTCATCACAGCTTTCTCTGAGATTTGTTTGAAGGCACGACCAAGACTGTCACAGTTCGCACAAATAATGAACTCTACTTAAAACGGGCACAAACCAATTGATTTCTCAATTTGGTTGAAAAGTTGCAAATTACAAATTATTTCAATGCTTATTGTTTAAAAAAACCCGAAATGAGTAGTTCAAGTCGTGGACCACCTATGTTTCCCAATGGTTGCCGAGGTACACTCTGCATGATCAACAGCCGAAACCCACTGTAGTTTCTACCTTTGCAAAACTGTGGTTTCCGTCCACCCACCTCTATTATTCGTGAATTCGATCACACCCACACCACCAACTCTTGCTGTACTTTGCTCATTGCAATTCGTCGCATACACTTAACAATACAGCTACTTTTTTTCCACATTATGAATTGCGGAATGCAAGCCTGTTTAGCTGGTATGCTTTCACACTATTGAAGGGTTTACAGATCTACACGGATTTTTCAATGAAACCCTAGGGATTTCGAGGCTGCTGTAAGCGCGTTACGTGGGCTTTCAATTACAAGTGTCGAAGACCGAACTTTATACCAATTTAGGGCAATTTATACCAGATGCGCGCGACTATATGATGAAGAATAGGGGCGAGTCGCATCGCAGTCGCATATCAGTCGCACGCGTTTACGGCCTCGTGACGGCCGCTCTTTCTTTTCATTGAGAATTTCAAGTCGCGTTGACCGGTCTTCATTGAAAATCTTTCGCAAATGGATGCGTGCGCCTGATAGTCGCATCTGGTATAAATTGCCCTTTTCTCAATCCATGGAAAAGAGGTTCGGGAACTACTCGTTCCAATCAATATAAGGAGAGGCGCATTCTGAGACAGTGTCTCTAACAGTGCCAACTGCGATTCTCGAAAAAAAAAGCCGTTGTTTTGCTACTGAAGCCTCTCCTCAACTATCTTAATTATTCGCCATGAAAAGAAAAGATTTTGCTTTTCCGAGTCTCCGCAACAATTCCTTGCTGTTCAACATATCTTTGTTACATTCTGCTGCATAGGGGCTAGTCGCATCGCAGTCGCAGCTCAGATGCACGCGTTTACGGCCTCGCGACAGCCGCGCGTTATTTTCATTGAGAATTTCATGTCGTGCTGACCGGTCTTCATTGGAAATCTTTCGCAAATGGACAAACCGCATCTAGTATAAGTTGCCCTTATGATACTGACCGCTTTGCGGATACATAAAGGTCTGACAGTGGTTTAGTAATTTCAGTGTTGAGTGTTCACGCACTGCGGCCGATACGACCACCATGCTCGCTTCATGTGCAGTTGCTGCCGCGTCAGGATTCCTCATCTACTACTACTGCGACAATGAACAGGTGTCGACATCTGAATATCACCACATTTCTCACGCACGCTGTCCAACAACATTTGATTCTTTTTTTTTTCTTCAGGAAAGTGTCTCTGTTGTTGATGCTGGGAGAGACTACGGTATGAGGTCTTCTGCAGGAGCACAAAGCGGTGCGTAAGTAGATTCATGACATTACGCTATCTCCAGACCACCGCTTCTCCAAGAAGCAAATAGCATCTCCATTGCCTCGCCAGACTTTATTTTCTGCAGAAACAATTCAAGCTAGATATGTGCGTCAATATCGCGTTAGATGCAATGCGATTTGTGACATTTTGTTCGAAACAGCGGCACCGTTGCTAGTCACAGCAAGTGATTACAAGTCTTATTATATCACTAGTCTGGTTGTCTGGCCAACGCCGGACCTCCAGGCTCCTCCTAATGCTCGCTTCGCTCGCATTCCTCGCATACTTTCTTCGTAATTATCTCTTTAATAAAGCGCCGTAATCTCTCTAACATCCTCTTTAACAATCCTAACATATCACCGCTTCATCTTGGATGATCAGAAAAATGGCTTATCTTTCTTTGTTTATTGTGACTGACCAAGTGATAGGGTTAGTTCGAACATATAAAAGAGCAGGGAGCGGCGTGCTCAGACACAAATGAAAGGAAGAAAGCACAGAAGAGGAAGGGGAGGTGATGGGAGCAAAACGACGCGGATGGAATACTTTTTCGTTGCTGTGCTCTAGCATTTGGTGTCTTTCCACTGTCTTTAGACGCGAGTAAAGAGATTGAGCAGTGTTGGACCGAACGCGTGGCATTTTCCCATCACTGGGTGCTGGTACACCCTTTCTCCATCAGTTGAGCCGTCGCCTGAGCTTTCTCCCACTTCGGGTGTCGGCGCACCCTTATCACAGTGGTGGACCCATCTCCCCCCCCCCTTTGAGCACCGGCGGTCCCTTATCACAGCGGTGGACCCGTGTCCCCCCACATTTGGTTCCGGCGCACTCCTATCATAGCGGTGGACGCGTCTCCAGACGTTTCCCCACTTTTGGGCGCCAGAACACCTGCATCATGTTGCTGCGCCCATGGCTCTGCACCTCTCTACACTCCGGAGCCTCCGAAGCTTCTGTTCACACTTCGAACCTCATCACACCCGTCCCACCCTCTTATATGGATCTATATTCATCTCGTAATCATCATCACTGACCAATCAGGGAATTTCGTTTCACACACACTCACACACACACGTGACAGACTAAGCGCTTTATTACAAGTCATGATAGAATTTGCACTGAATAATGCACTAGCATAAGAGTAGTTGTACGGGAACAACTGAGGGTAAACGATCGCGGTGGCAACAGCGTCGCTGTGAAGGATGTGTCAAAGGATGTCAAACGTTGTGTCAAAAGCCAAAGGATGTGTCCTTCAGGTAGCCGCTATACTCCTCAAGGAGTATAGCACCCTGCGTCGCGGGCGACGGCGGCCACCGCGACGCCTCGCCCGCAATCGATGCGCATCAGCCTCACAGTCGGTGGCGACGACGACGCAGGCTGCTGCAGTCCTCTGGAACTATAGCGGCAGTGTTAAGGGGTTTTTACAGTTTTTAGCAAGTTGCGGCACGGCGCGGCGCGAGAAACCACTCGCTGCGAGCTGAATTCTCGCATTTCAACTCGCGCTAGGGTTGCGGCAAACGTCGCAGGTTGCCGCAATTAAAGGACTGGAAATGCTTCATCAGCATAATATGACACGAAAGGAATAAAGTTTTTCCTAAGTAAAACAGCGAAATAACTGTCACGAGAGGTGAGCACAAGTTTTATGAGAGAATTCACTTAGAAAAAATTAACACCAAACAAGAAACACGTTCGAAATGCATGCCACTGCGAAGAACAACTGATTTGCCGCGTTGCCGCAGCGGCAAAGAATGCCCCCGAGCATTTCTTGCCGCAACCCGCAGTGCGAGCTCGCAAAATGACGCGCCGCGGGAAAAAGTGTACAAGGACCCCCTTGCGGCATTTGACGCAACGAGCTCGCGCCAGCTCGCACTGCGTTGCCGCGCCCTATGCTTAAGCATAGGACGCGGCGCGACGCGTCAAAACTGTAAAAACCCCTTTACCGGCCAATGGAGCGTCACAAATAAAATTGCAGTTATGAACCGAAAGATTCCAAGATGTTATCGCTTGTAAGAAGGTATGCTGGCCTCTCCATCATTTGGAGTATGTGAGCGACTACACCTTATACGTGCTTAATTCAATGCGAATGCCGCGGTACATCCGCAGCCTCTAAAATGCTGTCAGTCCGATCACTGAAAGTGAACGGGGTAGATAGAGTGAGCGCCGCCGGTGAGTTTTTCTCCTATGCGAAAATAACGCCCATACAGATCCGCGAGGGCTGGAATATACGCCATAATGGTGAACGAGAAGTATTTCAGTAGAACTTCTAGCAGTATTCACCGGTGGTACAATACACTCAGATAGGACTAAATTAGTCAGTTTGGATTCAGCCAAGGAAAGGAGATTGGGTAACACCAGTCTGGCCGTCCGGCTGACCCCGGTCGGAATGAGTGAAACTGGCCTGTGATTACAAGACCACATAAAAGCGAAAAGGTGGATATGTTGTCTTCAGAAGGAAGTGGATGAGCCAGGAGAGCGAAGAATCGTACGGATGAGGGTCGCGCCGGCATGGGCGTTAAAGGCAGCACCCACGGAAATTTTCATATCCGAAATTTCGATTGTTCTGAGTACTTAGCAATAGTGCCAACAATTCTACGAAAGTTGCATCGTCGTAGGCATCAGCATTCTCAAGATAAAGAGAGATTAAGTTTGTGCTGGCGATCAATTAGGATGAGTTATGGTATGATATGAATGGGTGTCTTTGTTTACAATCACTTTCTTCCATTATGATAAACTTGCTTTCATTCCCATCTCACTCCGGTTTAAGCACGGGCAACTCGGCCATCTTCTGCAAACGGGCTGAATTGGTGGCGACGAGAACCGTCTTTCTAGTAGGATTTGTCAAAGTTGGTCACTGCGTGTGTCTTCAGTGTAGTGCTAAACCTAGGAATTCAGTAAAATCAGTGAAGGCAAAATTTCCGTGGGTGCTGCCTTTAAAGAAATGATAGGAGAAGGACTACCGCTATGGAAGCGATGCGCTGGCTCCCAGTAGTGCTGAAACACCGCTGGATGGGTCCACAACTGTGATGCACCGGCTCTCATTGTCAGTATTGGTGAAGATGTCCCTGGATGGTCTACGTCAGCGATGTGGTGCGCCGGCGTCGAAAAGAGGGGAAGGCTTAGAGACTGCTCCAACATTGAGATAAGGGTGCGCCAGCGTCGAAAAGTGACGAAAAGCCTGAATACAGGTCCAACGTTGTTGTAAGGGTGCGCCGGCGTTGGAAAGTGGGGAAACGTTTGGAGACACGCTGGCGCTAAAAAGTGAAGAAGCGGCTAGAGCCAGGTCCATCGTTCCTGTACAAAGTTGAAAGACGACACACTATCGTTGCACGGCTTCGGAGCCACAAAGCATGAAGTTGCGAAAAACGGGAGTTTTTATAAATGTAGGATGGTCGTTGTAGTGTGAGGATGATATCACATAGAGGCAACGCGAGCGAAGCGAGCAAGAAAAGAAGCCTGGGAGTTCGGCGTCAGCCGAACGATTAGGCTGGAAAAAACCTCCAAATTTTGATTTTCACTTTGCGTGATTGTAATCCTGCCGAAATTGTCAGTTCATGATCGTTACGTGATAGCTAACTCGCGACTACAAGGAACTCCGGCGTAGATGAAGTGGGCCTTATTTGGGCAAATATGCATTTCTAACAATAAGTATAGTGGTTGTTTTGTATTGACTTGAGAACTCCTGTGTGATCTAACTTTACTGGCAAGCTTTCGGTATAATAATACCTTCGTCAGGCCTACAACATACAATCATTGCATTCAATCTACTGATATTCATAACAACATTCAATCGAGCAGACTGACCAAGCGAGCACTCAAATTATAGAATCGCAAACAGAGCAGAGACAGATGCGGCTGTGCAACAGAGCGGTTGTGCCCTTCCCATAAGAATGAGAGCCACTGGTGCGACTGATGTGACGTTGTCGCAATCCCCACCGCTATCTTATAAGCCGCAATGCATCCATCATCTCATCCTTATTGTTTATCTCTGGTGATAAGCGCTTTATTTCCAGAGCTTCCAACACTCTCCTTTCCAGCGTAAGTAATAAGTATAATAAGTATAAGTATATTATAGTAATAAGTAATAGCGTAATAAGTATAGTGGTTGAATACTTGAAAAAAAAGCTGGACCATGCCTGCAGGTGAGCTACATATTAGTTCAAAGTCAAGCTGAGAGCGCATTGTTACGCTGAACTTCCTAATCGCCCAAAATGACGAGGAGTGAGAGAGAGAGTGCGGCGCGCTATATAATTGTGCCAAATAGTGCCTCGTTATTTCGAGAAAAAGTCTTCCGAAGGACTTTTTGCTCGTCGTTTCAACTCATCACTGCAGTCAGAGCGGAGATGCATGACGCATTTCCAGTGAAGACACAATTCTAGGTGTATTCAGCCGATAGATGTACCTGTGTCCCGATCAACATGACCTTCCGCCGGAGATCATCGGTGATTCCGATTTTCTTGTTTCGGCCGTTCATTTCCTTGTTCTGGCTTCTTTGACTGTTGAACCCAATACTTTGCCAGATCAAATCCTACATGTTTTTGAGCATGGAAATGGATTTCTTAGGTCCTATTCCCTCAACGTTAAAAAGTCGCGAGACGAAACTCACTGGTTTGGTGGATTAGGACGATCGCTCGTATTGCAGTAGCCTAGGAAATTATTGTGCAGTAGTATGTCTGTATCGCCTAAAAGTATCGATTATTTGACTGTCAGAGAATCGAATCCTCTGATGGTTAGATGGTTTTGCAGAAGCCTTATCATCCCAGTACAGTTGTCAGCTAACTCGTAGCTTGCTTATGATTCCAAAACAGAGCTAACAGTTGACTAAAACTTTAGATGAATCAGATAGGCCTATGTTTGCAAGATCGTTCGAAAGAATGCCAATAGAACGAAGAGGAGAATTCATATGGACGGGAAAGGGGATGGGTGAGGGATGGGTGCTCCGCTGAGGTTTTAGGGAAGATGATAAGAATCGGTGTGTGGCGCTCCGTAGTGGGTAGGATGCCACTGGAGGGCTCCACAGCTGTGAGATTGACTTGCTGGCGCCCAATAGTGGTGGAGATGTCACTGGAATAGGAAGCGAGCGAAACTAGTATAAACTTGCACAGAGTGTCCGGCTTTAGTCTGACGATTATGTCCGTACAATTAATAGCGGATATACATGCGCCAGCCATGCGCTTGCCCTGCGACGCGGGTAGATCTAGGGGATGGACTCCTTAGTTCGACAGTGCTGGATTCGATTCATACGGCCGGCATAGGAGTGTGAACATGCACTCACGCGCGTGGGTGTGTGCAAATGCTTCGTGTGGGCTGTATCCTGCAGTTCGGATCTAGCCAAAAGCTCGCAATCTAACGACTGGGAAGCGCATGAGAGGCGAGTAGGGGCCGCCTCTAACAAATAAGTCCCTCGTCCACGGGGGGAATCCTTCTCTCCGTCATTCGAATGCCGGCGACAGGCCGTAGTGACAGGCCGGCTGAGGAACACCCCACGTCACATCACATGATCATGACGTCAAATGGATTTGAGAAGAAGGCTACGGCGTCCACGGGAGTCGACGCGCACTCGCGGGGCCCGGTGAGTGTGAAAAATATGCGAGGGTCCTCGGTGCTTCGCGAACGGCGGCATCGGGGGGCAAGCAGGCGAGTCGTTGAGGATTTCAACGTGACTAAGACGCGCATTGCTACTTTGAACGTTGGCACGTTGACGGGCCGCTCGTATGAATTGGCTGCAGCACTGCAGCGTCGCCGAATCGACCTATGCGCTGTACAGGAGACGAGATGGTCCGGGAGCAAGTCCAAGGACATCGGTTGCGGCTTCAAAATTGTCTACACCGGTAGTAAAGGCACAAGAAATGGCGTCGGCATCATTGTATCTGAACGATTCAGAGATTCCATTGCAGGCGTAGAGCGTTTTGACGACCGTCTTATGAAAATTGTTATCGTCACGCTAGAGCGGCGCATTCACTTTTTCTCTGCATACGCCCCGCAGAGTGGGTGCTCAGATAATGTTAAGAACGACTTCTGGGCTCTGATTGATGAGAAGACCGCGGCAGTACCATCAGAAGACACGGTCATCATTGCTGGAGATCTGAATGGCCACGTAGGAGTGACGAACGACGGCTACAGGTGCCATGGTGGCTTTGGATACGGGGTGCGCAACGACGATGGCGAGCGTATTCTGGACTACGCCGAGTCTCATAACCTCATCATAGCAAACACGAAATTTCGAAAACGACCATCCCACCTCGTTTCCTTTTATAGTGGCAGCAACAAGACTCAGATCGACTACGTCCTCGTCAGGTACCAAGATCAGAAGCTCGTCACGGACGCAAAAGTCGTGCCCTACGAGACGGTCACGTCGCAACACCGACCGCTGATCTGCACGATGAAAATCACGCCGCCAAACCAGAAGCGCGCCGAGCGATGCGGACCGGCCAGAATAAAGTGGTGGAGACTTAGAGAGAAAGAAGCGGATGTCACCTCTCTTATCCAGTTGCCACCTATCACGAACGTCGATGAAACATGGCAGAGGGCAACCGATAATATCCTTGCAGCAGCTCGCTCGGAACTCAGCACCACCAAACCAGATCGGCGAAAGATCGACAGAAAGACCTGGCTCTGGACGGAGGAAGTGAGAACGAAAGTTCGCGAAAAGAAACGTTTATACCATCTCTTCCTGGACAATAAAACGGAAGATAACTGGAGGAGTTACCGCGAAGCGAAGAGGTCTGCGAAGAAGGCCGTTGCTGCAGCGAAAGCGGCTCATTACGATGAAGTCTGTAAGAAGTTGGACTCCAAAGACGGCGAGCGCTTCATCTACCGACTCGCGAAGTCGCGTCAGCGCCAAGCGGATGATGTTGAAAAGTTTCACGGCGTAAACGATGAACAAGGTCTGCTCCTGATGGACCGCAAAATGGTGATGCAACGATGGAGGGATTACTTCGAAAAGGTTTCAACTGAAGAGTTTGCCCATCCCCCCGTCCCAGAAGTTCCACCCACCTTTGGGCCAGTGCAGCCGATCACCATCGAAGAAACCCTGGCGGCATTGAAGCGAATGAAGGCGGGCAAAGCGACTGGTCCAGATGATATGGCGGCGGAGGTGTGGAAGTCACAGTGCTGGAGCCCCGCTGACTGGTTAACGAAATTTTTCAACCTGGTCATAGCGCAGAAGAAAGTGCCCATGGATTGGCAGCAAAGCACCACCATCCCGATCTGGAAGGGTAAAGGCAATCCCGCTGATTGCACGAACTACAGACCAATCCGTCTCTTGTCGCATACCATGAAGATCTTCGAGCGTATCATCGATCGACGGATTCGCGAAATCGTTCAGCTATCTTCCAATCAATGCGGCTTTGTACCCGGATGTGGCACTACCGATGCCATCCATGCTGCCCGTCTGCTGATCGAGAAACATCGTGAGAAGAAGAAGCCGTTGCACCTAGCCTTCCTAGATCTGGAGAAGGCCTTCGATCGCGTCCCACACGAAGTGATCTGGTACGCCCTGCGACTTCAAGGCATTCCCGAGGAGCTTCTTAAGTGGGTGCAGATGCTTTATGTCGACCACAGGAGTAAAGTGCAGGCGGCTGCAGGCACATCGACTGAGTTCCCAATAACCGTCGGCGTACACCAAGGCTCAGCCTTATCTCCGCTACTGTTCATCGTTGTCATGGATGCCCTCACAAAGGATCTCCAGAGACCAGCGCCATGGACGCTGTTGTATGCCGACGACGTAATGCTGGCATCTGAAGACAAGGATGAACTTGAACGACAGACGCAAGCGTGGAGCGACCGGCTGGCAAGGTTCGGCCTTCGCCTGAACATTAAGAAAACCGAGTATTTGACCACTGACGAGCACGAGTCCGGCACCATCAAAATTAATGGCACGGATCTCCCACGAGCCGCAACATTCAAGTACCTCGGTTCAATGGTGTCATCAGACGGCAGTCTCGCTCATGAAATCTCCGCACGCGTCAACGCTACGTGGCTGAAGTGGCGCTCACTGACAGGTGTGCTGTGTGACAAGAACATCCCAGACCGCCTTAAATCAAAGATCTACCGAACCGTAGTGCGCCCTGTCGCGATTTATGGTGCCGAGTGTTGGCCTGCCACCAAGGAAATGGAGCGTCGAATTAGCGTCATGGAGATGAGAATGTTGCGTTGGATGGGTGGCATAACACAACTCGATCGCATTTGCAACCAAGATATACGGCAGCGATTTGGAGTTGTTGCGATAGACGACAAGCTTCGCGAGGCGCGTCTGCGATGGTTCGGTCACGTCCTCCGTGCCAAAGGCGATGAAGTCTGTAGGATTGGCTACGACCTAGAAGTACCAGGAAAGCGGCCAAAAGGAAGACCGAAACAACGATGGCTTGACACCCTGCACGCTGATCTCAAGCTGGCTAGGATCCATCCCGACCAGGCGCACGACAGGGCAATATGGCGTCAAAGGATCAGCAAAGCGGACCCCGCTACGAAACGGGAAAAACGCTGAGGAAGAAGAAGAATTAATAGCGGATATAAGATATTTATTTATTTATTTATTTATTTATTTATTTATTTATTTATTTATTTATTTATTTATTTATTTATTTATTTATTTCGAAGCGGACTGATGTCACGCGTACAATACAAGTAATACAAATCAGTACACAGTAAGCACATCTGAAAGATTGCTGAGGTTACAATGTAAGCCTTAGCAGCAATGGAGGGGAGAATGGCAGCGACTGGGAACCGTTGCTGCTAGCGTTTCTGCTCGTAGCATTACGCCGTTCGGGCTGTGTTCCTAGCGCAAATTCACCAGAGGCAATGGAACAATTTTTCTACTTTGCAAGAAATCTCATGTATTTAGTGGACGAGACTCCTTGTTTCAGAGGCACCTAGGAGGAGCAGTCGTTTACAACGTACCAACAAGGAGAATGAAATCACTGCGGTTCCACCAAGCAATCGAAATAGAAATGTTGACACTTCAAAGAGTCGCCTTACTTCACAGCTTTCAACGGCTTTGGTTTCAACGGATCATGGCAATCATCATGAAGCATTGAAAGACAACCGTGCATCAACCAAAGCACTAAGTGGAAGTAACCCTACTTGGCTAAGCAGTCGCGCTGACCCGCACAATATTCGCTCCCAAACGACGACGTCAAGCAGGATGGAGACACTCCAGACTGCAAGAGCAACATTGGATCAGGTATGACTTCCAGCTTTTAGGTGTAGAGAATCAAAACTAGAGCCTCCGAACCTACCAACCGGTTACGTTTTCGCAAATTGTCAGGAAAAACGCTTTACCTCTCCAATATGGGGAAGCACCCCTCATGCCTAAACGTTTGACCTTTCAACGTCCTAATAACTATAGGTACGACTTAGGTAAGATTTTTGCAGTTGAGAACGGCGAGAAACGACATCGACGAGGCTAGTCAAAGAAAGGGACAGGGACAAGTGCAAGCAAATCAGACATCAAAAGTGACAACAGACCAGGTAGTGATTTAATTTGTATGAGAATCAAAGGTAGAATCCGTGATTTTGCTCAGTAAATGCCAGTCCACAACTTTACTTTTCCTTCAACTTGTCAACGCCATAGCAAGCTGTAATTAAACTATTTTTACAGTT
Source organism: Ancylostoma ceylanicum (assembly GCA_000688135.1). Lineage (NCBI taxonomy): Eukaryota > Metazoa > Nematoda > Chromadorea > Rhabditida > Ancylostomatidae > Ancylostoma > Ancylostoma ceylanicum. Next base: position 582,441 of record JARK01001381.1, read on the forward strand.
GAAAACTGCGAGGAACGATGGCGATGAGGCCAGCCACAGAAAGCGACGGGTGGTCGTATACACTAAGCAGACATATCAACGAAATGTCCAAACATCGTCAAGTGATCCAAAGGCTCTGTTGAAGGATTCAACGAGGCAGAGTGTACGACTTATCCCGCTCCCCATAGATAATCCGCAAGTTCACACGATGCAGAAGCACATGGACACACAAATCATTAATGGGAAACAAGTGAATGTTGAACATCGAAACGAGGAAATGATGAAGGAAGACTTCAGACAGCATGTGCTAGCCAATAGTAGCTAAAGAAAGGATCCTAGTCGCATACTGACCCTATCACTACTTACCCATGCAGCAATAACATCTACTCTTTGCTTGCCTGAAACATTCTGGATGTGTGAATGAAATTTTATGACTGATGCTTAAATGAATAAAGGTTGAAGTAAATGTGCATAGTTTCGCATGGAGCATCATATCGTTGTCGAGTGGCACTACCTGATTCAAAAAAAGTGGCTAGTGCTTGGTGCTTACGTAGTCAAATATCAGTAGTCGACCTGCCAAGAGAATGCTGATGTTAACTGTAGTGCCACTTTTATAGAGTTGTTAAAATGACGGCTAAAAGGTCTCAAAACGATAAAAAAATCTCAGACCCGAAAGTTTCCGTAGGAACGCGCGGGCGTCGCGAGGCCGTAAACGCTTGTGACAGGCTCCTATTCTTCATCGTATGTATAGTCGCACGCGCGTCAGCCGCACGCATCTGGTATAAATTGCCCTTTTCTAAGCTTTGAAGGTATGCGAAATAACTTCCGCACTGTAGTACTGAATGAGCGGTCATACTCTGTAAATAAGAACTTTCCGTGAAATGATGCTGCTCAATGCTTCCACAGTTTAGAAAATGAGGCACGATTTACGCGAAGCATAATTCGAATTCGCCCAGAAATAGGGCAATTCATACTAGATGGGACTGGCGTGCGACTTTCAGACGCAAGCATCCATTTGCGGAAGATTTTCTATGAAGACCGGTCAACGCGGCATGAAATTCTCAATGAAAAGAAGGCGCGGCCGTCGCGAGGCCGTAAACGCGTGCGACTGCTATGCGACTGCGATGCGACTAGCCCCTATTCTTCATCATATAGACGCACGCGCGTCAGTCGCACGCATCCAGTATAAATTGCCCTTATGACGAACAGTAGGAGCTAAGAGCAGAGAATGGTACGGATGATGGATGCTTCGGGAAGGATGGGGAAGGCTCTGCACTACGGCCGCACGCATCATTGAGATTACACGGGGTAGTTGTGTTGAAACTCCACTAGTTTACCCATGGTTGACTCGGGCGTCAGCACCTTTACCCTGAGTAACCTCAATGATGCATCCAGGTCCAAAAAGTTCGCTCAGGGAATTGTTGTCAACATTCTTTTCGGTTTTTTTTTGTTTTCATGGGATGTAATGCAAGTACGAGGAGAAAAGTTACACGGGCTGGAAATGGCAAGGAATTGTTCCATTACTACACAGAGGAGGTGGCGGGGGGGGGTGAGAGCAATTTACCAAAGCACAGTAATGTCTGCTAAATGCTGGGAAAACTCATGTCCAGATAAAATAACAATGTCAAATAGAGGACTCCGTCCACTGGCTCCTCCAGAAAAGGTGGTCAAAAAGGATTTTCTCGACATTTTTTAATAGAATCACATACCATTCTGTTCAGCGGGCGATGGAGATTCTTTTAATGCGAAATTCTTAAAAATGATTCTGAGCTGGAACGATGCCTTTAAACCACACCCCAACGAGACTTCTTAGTAGCTACTACTCTTCAATTACAGAGTGCTTACTCATCGATCACAATCAAGCGTTCGGTGCCAACACGTGTTATGCAACCAATGGCTGTTGTGATTAGTTTAAAACAAATACTCCTTCATTTAAACTCGAATACGTTGCTTTTTCCCTGTGGAAGTTTGTCGAAGCCAATAGATTTGAAGAAATACTCTCCTAAAATTTAAGGGGCTCAGCCTAGGCTTGTTCTTTGTGGGAGGAAGGGCTAAGCGTAGATTTGCTCTTCCTAGATATCTTTTGTTCCGGAATCCATCTGACGTCTCACACAGACCTAAGAAGGTCCTAACAGGAATTGTAAACCTTTTGTGGAAGAATTTTGTATGTTTGTGCACTAAACATTAGATGATCTTTAGCAAAAAAAAAAAGCCACTGAATAAGGTTTTACAGGAGTGTCGCCACCAGAACTTCTCTTGCAAATCCACAGAGGCCGCAGCGTGAATATTTTAAGGTTTTGCGTGTTTTAAGTGAGTGGGTAGGGCCTAAAATGGCGGCCGAGCCACGATTGNACCCGCGCAACACTGAAAATCCATACAGGAATGCTCACCCCCCAATAACCTTATCTTTGATCTCCTATGATACTGACCACTAAATAAGTAGGGATTGACGGTGGTTCTCTAATGTCGGAGTTGAGTGTTCACGGGCAGCAGCCGTTTTCCCTGCTCGCTTGTGCAGTTGCAGCTGCATCGGGCATCGCTCTCTACTACTACTGTAACAACGAGGAGGTATTGCAGTGTCACAGTGCGTTGGGTTAATAATTCCACAGCATGTACGAATTATTCAGGAAAGCGCTGCTGGAGTTGATTCTGGGCAAGAGTTCGGTGTGAGATCCTCTGCTGGTGTAGGACATGGTGGGTCAAAAATTTATCACATAACTCATAGTAACGTACGACGTAGTGGCGGTAATGGTAGTTTTGAGCGTTGTGACCCTGTGGAGTCACTACTTGTGGGACAAAGTGAGGTGCCGCTCATGGTATTCTATCCAGACAGTAGTAGAGGTCGCATGGATCCCATCTATGGAAAGACTTCCATGACCTCTCGGTTAAGACTGCGCTAATTGGCATTAGCAGGACGACCATGATGACCAATGCGCTATTCTCAGGTGGCAACAATTACGAGCCAGGCAATTCAAGAAGGGCACAATTTGACCCGATAGAAAACTACTTTAGGTTACTTTACGTTACGCTTCGGCACTGTAGTGCTAATTACTATAAGACGATCTCAAGCAAAAAATTACTGAAAGAGAAAAAAACTGGGTTTCGAGGGTTAGCGCCTAGCATCGCCATCCCTGCGGCGTCCTCACTTTTGATATGTATCGATTGCGAAAGGTCGGTCGCCCATATCGGACCGCCCACAATCAATACGTATTAAAAGTGAAGTCGACGCGGCGATAGCGATACTAGGTGCTATAGTCCGCTCAACCGCTAGTCGATACTGGTAAAAGGACCATGGCCTGAGATGCGGTCGTTCTCAATTGATATCAAGCATGGGCAATTTATAATAATCAGACGCACGCATTGATTTGCGGAAGATTTTCCACGGAAACCGGTCAACGCGGCATGTACAGTGAGCGTCGACGGCGGTGACCCATTCATGGCCTTGACAAGCACGCCGCGCAACCGCGCCGCACGCACCGGAATCGATGTCGTTTGGTTCCATTTTGCTACTTCTCGTTATGAAACATGAAAAAAGTAAAAGATCACCAAATTAGGAAGAAAAGCGCCTAGAAATAGCATTCCGGCGGCCGACGACAACGATGCCGGCGCGTGCGGCGCGGTTGCGCGGCGTCTTTGTCGAGGACGTAGATAGGTCACCGCCATCGACGTGCAGTATATGTAGTTGGTGAAAAGGACGTGCGGCCACCGCAAAGCTGTGAACACGTGCGTCTGAGCTGCGTCAGCGATTCAACTTGCATTTCCTTCATCATATGGACGCTCGCACGGTTAACGCACGCATCTAGTACAAATTGGCTTAAAAAGGGCAGTTCATAAAAGATGCGTGCGTTTGTCGCGCGACTGACGCATGCGATAAGGGTAGATATCATGGTGAAATTGAAGGGCGTGACAACTCTTATTGTTAGCTGGTTCGCATGAAGTGTGTGGGTCAACTTATTCTAGGTGCGTACATCTGACGTGTGAACATCTATGTGATGGAGGATAAGGTTAGACGCATCGCTGACGCAGCTCAGACGCATCGCGGCGGTCGCGCGTTGTTTTATTTGACGATGTATAGTCGCACTGATTGTTCTCTGAGAATCGTCCGTAAATGGATGTGTGCATCTGACTAGTATAAATTGTCCTTATTACTCAAAGATGTGCTGAAAGTGAACTACAACGAGCACCGACGATCGCGGCGATCGTCGGTATTCGCTGCGATTTCCGGTGGCATCAGTGCCGATGGTGAAGTTTTAACCGCCATAAGTTCAGTTGCCAAACTTGTCACAGCCAATGGTGAAAATTCACTATTTCAGACAGACCCGAGTGGAGCAGCGTTTCTCAGCAAGATTCTCAACGCACTGCGATTCCACCGAGCCGACGATGGAACGCTGATCGTCCGAGAAGTCGCCTGACTTCACGCCTTACAACGGAAGGACAAAGCTGTGGCAGTCAAGGTTATCCATCGATGAACGAGAACCGCACATCGACAGGCGTATTCAGTGGAAACCAGCAGAATCGTGCATCAACAGGAATATCCACCGGAAACCAGCCCGGTTTACTAACAACTGGAACTAACCAAGGCAATGGGCCGTCCGATAGTATGACATCGTCAGGCACACGAATTCAGACAATACAGACAGGACCACCGTCGTCAGACGCACAGTTGAGAACTGCAAGGAGTGAGGGCGACGAGACCAAACAAGGGAAAGGAAAAAAGGTTGTCGTATACCACAAGCAAACCTACGAACGTAACGTCCAACGAACAACATCGTCGACTGATCCGAATAATCTGAAGGATACATCAACTGGACAAAGTGTGCGACTCATACCGATTGCCATTGAGAATCCACAAGTTCACAACGTGCAGAAGCAAGTGGATACACAGTTTATCGACGGAAAACATGTAAAAATTGAACGCAAGAACGAGGAAGTGATGAGGGAGAGCATCAGACGGGAAGTGAAAGCCGCCAATCAGTAAATAGAACATATCAGTAGCATTTTACTAACACTACTTCTACTAACAGTACTCGTGCACTCACCGACAACATGCTACCAGTAACTTACCTGAAAGATTCAGCAGATATGGATATCAGATTGCGAATAAAATTTTATGACTGATGCTTGAATCAATAAAAATTGAAAAAAAGTGTGCATTGTTGTATTGATTGTTTGCTCGCGGTGGCCTTCCCGCGGTTTGAGAAAGCACGCGCCGCGACCGCGCCGCACGCGCAGGAATCCCCTCTGGGGCAACAAACTATGGGATTTACTTGACAAGTAGTTAGTTCTCTTATTAGTTAACATCAAATGCGATGAACAAATATCAACAAAACTGAGATTCGCCACTGCGGCGACGATTCCATTGTGAGTGATGCGGTCGCGTCGCGTGCTTTTCGAGGCCGAGAAGAGGCCACCGCCATCGACGCTCGTTGTACAGCTTCGGTATAACTGACGAATTTGCGGACATTGATAGACACCGTCTCACCTCAAGGTCGCTTTAGAGATTTCCGGACGGAAAAAATCCTCAGAAACTGCTGATCACACTGGTACACATAGTTCTGTGCAAAGCTGCTGAAAAGCCCGTTTTCGAAGCCCAACTCTCGCGGAGATTGTGGGCGGAGCCGAGGCTAGGGTAAAGACGTGCGGACAGGTTTCTGAATACTGCACGCCTGTGAGACGCCTTTTGCGGAAAATCGTTTTTCCTGTGGGAGTTTCTCATCATCTGATCCCTAACAGGATGGTAATTGCGCTTCATGTAAGATCAGCAAGAAAGTGCACTGTACGGAAATCTTGTACGTCCGAGAAGGAACCTTCTTTGGGGAAGATTTCCTATAGAGACAGGTCAGCGAGGAATGTACACCCTGAAAGAAGACACCGAGTTCCCTGAGTCTCCTCTGCGTCAGGGCTGCGTCAGAGCTGCTACAGGGTCTATCCTTCGCGTCAATGACTGTGCGTCTCTCACGGACTCAGGAAGCACGCGACGCGACCGCGCCGCTCGTACTGGAATATTCACCGCCAAGGCAAACTCGAGGATTTTCTTTATAGTTACTCACTCGTTTTGATAGCTGACATCAAATTTGATCAAGAACTACCAAGAAGCCACTTCTTTGTCACTACGGTGGCAATTCCAGCACGAGCGGTGCGGTGGCGATGCGTGCTTCTCGTGTCCGCGAAAAACTCATCGCCAACGACGCTCACTGTGGGCGCAAGCATGTGGAAAGCACGAGTCCCGCGCAAAACAACCTATAACCTTTGGTTGTTCTCTTCTCCAGGTTTTGTCTTTTTTTGGCACTTGATTTCTCTGCTGCTGGCAGAAGCAGGCAACCAGAGCCAGCATGCAGGGCCCCTGTGTCTCTGCCCAACAAAGCCGCGCCGCGGTCCCGCCCCTTTGACACGGCCGCTTGCAGTTTCCTGTAACAAGCTTTCACAAGGAGAGTATGGGCACCACGACACCACAATTTCTGGATGCGACGACTATTTTTTATTCATTTATTACGACGACGTTATCGCGTACATAGTTACAGTTGTTAGTCAGTTTCAGTCAATGTTCACCTAATGTTTGACCTCTTCGACTCGCTGTTTCAAGTTCTCCTTCATCGCCTCTTCGACCTGCTTCTCCGTCCTCACGAATTGACCGTCCACAACTTTGTTGTCGACCGTGGTGTTAACGTTGTGCACTTGCGGATTCATTATGGGACTTAGCTTCTCGTCTTTCTGAAGCATAGGCACTTGGCTCACAGCTTGTGGTGATGGAGAGCTTTGCGTTATCGTTTCGACTCGATTGTAAGTATCCTTCGTGTAGACTGTCACTTTTCGCTTGTTTACATTCGTTTGGCTCTCAGTTGCCTGCAAAATTTCCAAGAAAATTCGAACGATTCCGACGAATAAAAATTGAAATTGCTTGAATGTCACGAACCATAGTTGACCACCAGCCCAGAAACTCAATATAAAAAGACTGGAACATCCCACATCTAAGTGTGAAAGGAAAGGAAATCAGTGGTAAACAGTAAGATAAGCACCAGAGTGATGATCGTTTACCATCCAACAGCATCTTAGGTGCTGTGAAACTTTGCAACGTTTTCGCTTTTCTTCCGGGGAATAGTTAAATTTTCAGGACTCTGAGTCGTCAGGATATCTTTAAATTGACTATGGACATCCTCTGATTAGGCGATGACCTGTTCATTGTTAAATTTTACATGATATGAGAGCTTGACTACCAGAATGCTGAGGAATGACATTCAACTTCTAGACATGGGCTTGACCTACTTTCCACCATCCTCGATTGCTGCCAAAGGAAGGTAAACTTACCGACAAATGAACTGCAAATGGTAGCAAGAGGACTGCTAAGAGCGCAGAAATAGGCTTTGACCTCGATGTACTACAGTATCCGTGCTGCACAGTTATCTATCAGAGCTTGCACACTGAGTCGCAGTCACCCGATTTGGCTGCGTGACAAGAGGTACGCTGCTGCGCTATGATTGGTCCATTGATGTGCGCGTCGCGGTTGCAGCATTCAAAGGTTCGAGCACCGCTGGGGAGGAATGCACAAGTTTTCTGGGCTTGGGTGGACCAAATGAATGCTGACGTAGCCAATGAACTGTAAATACGTCAAAATGGTCAAAATGCAAGAAGCAACCTGAATTCAAGAAGCTTAAGCACGCGGCGCGGTCGCGTTGCGGCGTATGTCTCGACCGTCCCCCGCCGGTACCCCTCTCAAACTTTCAACAAAACCACTGCAACACGTTCACCTACTGGTTTTGACTTGCTCTGACGCCTGTCGCGTGGAGGCTAACACGTCCAAACAATCATTATCCTGTTAGCCTGGTGATAAGAGGTACGCCGCTGCGCTATGATTGGTCGATTCGTCTGTGCTTTGGGGATGAAACCTCCATGGCTGCGAACAGTGCTGCGAAGGAAAGACGAACTCTCTGGAACATAAGTGGGACAGTGGGCCAGAGAAGTGCTTTCGCAGCACGACAAAAAGCCGGATGTTATTAGCTGCTGTCATTGGATACATTGATTTCAAAGCAGTTGCTTCAACTGAGCTTGTCCCACAAAGCCCCTCGTAATGCCGCAAAAAAGCACATGCATGCGATGCGGTCGCGCTGCGGCGCGCGTCTTGGCTGTCTCCCTTTCGTTCAGGGTGTACAGTCCTTCTCAAAAAGATAGACGGATTGCGCGTCTGCACCATCGCGGCGGGACCAGAACGAGGGATGCGGAGAGAGCATGCTCCAAGTGAGAGGGCGAGTAGGTCCCGCCGCGATTCTGCAGCCGCAACGATAAGAAACCGCACGCGCAATCCGTCTATCTTTTTGAGAAGGACTGTACATACATGCCGCATTCACTGGTCATCCTTCACGAACGGATTCCTGCGTCTGGTGCGCGACTGACGCACGCATATATATAGGGAACGACAGTCACGGTTGCGACTCCCGTGCACTGTCCCGCTGCATGGCCTACGCGCCGTTGCTCGCCCGCGCCGCGTAGGAGGTGCGGCGCGTCAGCCGATGGGAGTCGCGATCGTGATTGACCTGTAATATACATGTACTGCCCAAATCTCATCTAAGAAAAGTCCCGGTTACTTGTTTTAAACGAAATCTTGATCAAAGTGTGTTCCAGATTAGATCCTAGTAGGTTTCATTTCTAGGTAGTGGTTTCAAGTTAGCTGATCTGTAATGCTGGTTCGTCCTAACTCTCGAAAACATTAAACGATCATAGTTCCTAGGCAAAACGACAATTTTCAGCTGTTCGGAATTCTCACCTTCGTCTGCTCAGTAACAGCGCAAGTGGGCGGATACGTGATTTTTACGTTTATTTCACATTCATGTTCATGAGAGGGTATATTCAGATCAGTAAAGGGAAGAGAAGACATTGTCCTCAGAAGGGAGGCAAACTTTGCCCTGAAGATTCTGTTGTTTTCATTCACTGGTGCTGCGGTAGCATCAAGAACAATTCCTGTTGTAGGGTTCTCAGTGTGAGTTTTTGAGAGAACATGTATTATTTGTGAGCCATTAGTAATCGAGTTTTCAGAATACTTCGCTCACCGTCCTTTTCGTCCTTGGTCTCTTCATTCTCGTATGTACAATTCTGGTAGCACGACGGTGATTCGACATCAAGAACTCCCTCGTGTTTTAAAATTATACCAGTTGCTGCAAATTCTCCATGATTCATTTAATGTTTGCTGCTTCAATAAATTTCCAATAAATGTGGTCCAAATGTCAAAGTTAAAAAAAACTTCATGGAGGTTTTTCTGCTCGCTTTTCAACATCTAAAAGAGTATCCTCGGATTTCATGTACAATGGGCGTCAATGGCGGTGACCCGTCTGCGGCCTCGAAAAGCACGCGGCGCGACCGCACCGCTCACGCTAGAATCGTCGCCGCAGTGGCGAATCTGGGTTTTCTTGATGGTTGTTCATCATATTTGATGATAACTAACAAGAAAACTAACTGACTATCAAAAAAAACCCCATAGGCTGCCGGTATACTCCTCAAGGAGTATAGCACCTCGTATGGGCGACTCCATTCTCGATACGTATCGATTATGGGCGGTCCGACATCGGCGACTGACCGTCCGTACTCGATACGTATCAAAAATGAAGTCGCCAAGGTGACGGCGATGCTAGGTGCTATACTCCTCGAGGAGTATACCAGCAGCCATAATTTGATGTCCCGGAGAGGGTTCTCGCTCGAGCGGCGCGGTCGCGCCGCGTTCTGTTCGAGGCCGCAGACGGGTCACCGCCATTGACGCCCACTGTAAGTGAATTGGAACGGAGTAACGATGTAAAAAACAATGGTGATAGGAACGATAGTTATCGATTGCCACGTTAAATCGCCTTAGATCACCTCCAAATAAAGCTACTCGACTCTCATGGGAGACGGTCAAGACGAATGCCGCAACGTGACCGCGTCGCACGCATACGCTTCTTCAATCTACGTTTGTCTTTCTGAGGCGGCGCATTTAACGACATCGGTGGCCATATCCTTGCAGTTTGTTGGCTGGGAAAGCGTTTATCTGTCCTGCCCAAGCTCAAGAAACGAGACTACATATCTCTCCCAGCGCTGCTCGTACTTCTGAAGACTGCAGCCTCGACAGTTGCACATGCGTAGTTAGTAGTGATGGGATCGTAGCCGCCTTCCACAATAAGTACTGTGAAACAGTAAAGCTTTTCAATATGTGTCCACAGCTGAGACTCCACGATTGAAGCAACTTTCATTGGGCGTGGAAACGCCTTCTTCAAGCCTACAACGTAAAATACATAGCATATTTAAGAGAAGCACAATGGGCAGATGTTGAACAAGAACACTAGCAAAGATAAACAGCTCGAAGCATTGAGACTGATCTCGTAAGAGATACTTTTCCATCTAAAGTAGTCTCAGTTGCTTCTCAACTGCTGCTTTATAGGGTGTTCTTGTTCTACATCTGCACATTGTGCTTCTCCTAAATATGCCATGTATTTCACGTTGTAGGCTTGAAGAAGGCGTTACCACGCCGAAGGCTAGCCCAATAAAAGTTGCTTTAATCGTGGAGTCTCAACTGTGGACACATATTGAAATGAATTGAGGCTTCGAGATGGAACAATACTTCAGTAAAGCTTTTATTAACAACAAATGTCAATGGCTGAAATCACGGTTGAAATCGAAGATCATGTGGAAGATGTGTAAAGTAGAACCGTGGAGTTCTGGAAACAATAGGGAGAGCAGACATTAGGCGTTAGTCGGAGACGTCCGCCTGCGAAGTCAGAAATTGGTCCAGCATGGTGCAGCGGTGCCTTTTGTCACAGCTTCGTCGCGCGCGATATCAATAATCCAATGAAGAAGTGAAGCGCGGTTCCACTCCATACCTACAACAAATTAAAATTGTCAGATCTTGTGAATATTGCACCACCGCTCCTTGTCAATATCGCGTGGCTGCACTTTTTCTGTGCTTCCCGTTGCCGAGTCCCTGGGTGGTAGTAATCCCCTCAAGTTCGTCACAACATGTACGAGCCAGGTTTGTAACGGTTCGGAACATCTCAAGAGCATCCCACGAGTTAAGCGCGAGAGTGTCACGAGATGGCACACCTACCTGCAAAATCATCGGGGATTCGATCCCTCATGCTCGCACCCCTGTGGCGCGCACATGCTCTGCGCTATAGAGCATGATGTACATGAGACACTATAATGACCAGCATGACAACCTTCCAACAAGGTGACAGATTCGCAACACCTCCGCGAGCCGCTCTCGCGTATTTTAGCATGCAGCTCGGCGTGAACCTGGCGCACAACGTCCACCTCCTGTGTGTGTTCTATCACAGCATCGCCTTCGTAGATTGACGACTTCCGCGGCTGCTCTCTTTTATGTGCGCGGAGCGCTGCCAATTTTAATAGCTCCATTCTAACCATGGGTTGTAACTGAGCCTCCAAGAAGTGGTAAAACAAATGTGTTGCATCTAGTGATGATGAGGTCCACTTATAGTCATTTGGCAATACACCGACAGCTGTCAATGCGGCGCGAATATCATACGTACCACTGGTCTGCTGTAGTAGATCGACTATCAGCTCTGCGTGTTCAGGCTCAATGTTCACGTTAGTAAGGACGTGGCTATGCGTTTTCAGCGTCTCACTTTTGTAGACCCCAGCACGACGCAACCATGAATCAACCAATCACAGCGCAGCAGCGTGGCTCTTGTCATGCACAGCACAGCAGCGTATCTCTTCCTATCGCCTGTCCTTCTCAAAGATGTGCTCAAAATGAACAGGCGATGAGATTCATGTCGATATATGGACGCTATGCTTATCGATCGCCATGCTACAATGATCTTGTTCGGATATCATCACTCTCACATCTGTGATTTCCTATATACATATACCACCTCTTCTTTCCCGAATTCTCATTTCGTGGTTGATTATCTCCTATGTGGTTGATGATGCTCGGATACTTCATTACTGCATCGTGTGTATGTACAGTGGGCATCGATGGTGGTGGTCTTTCCGCAGCCTCGAAATGCACGCAGCGCGACCTCTCCGCTCTAGCAGGAATCCTCTCTGGAACAACAAACTATAGGGTTTTCTTGATAGTTAGTTAATTTTTTTATTATTTAACATCAAATGTAATAAACAACTATCAAGAAAACGCACATTCACCACTGTGACGACGATCCCATCGCGAGCGGCGCTCTCGAGTAGCCTCCGTTTGGAGGCCGCGGAAAGGCCACCGCCATCGACGCCCACTGCATGAACGTGAGCAGGCGCATCACCTCGATCTTCTTAACCTTCTTGTCGTTCACTTGAGAATAATTTTCCAGTTTTTTGTTACATGCAATAGAGACAAAACTCCACAGGTAAAGAAACGAGTCGTCGGAAAATCGATAATATTGTCAGTTAGCGGTAAGTCTTGTACAACTCCTTCATCATATCTTTTCCACTGCGTATTGGTCCAAATATTTTCCTTTGTTTTCAGATGACCTACCTCCGAGCTTCAACTCTAAAGCACCAAGTGACTCTGTTAATGAGAAACAAGCTAGTGATTCGCAGGGTGAAAAGAAAGCGAATAATGGAAATCCGCCAGGATGAACCTATTTCTTAGTGGTTCGTTTCAGAAACATGGATCTGATTCAGTGCTGTTTAGTATTTTCTCCTTTTCAGCCTCAGTTCAACTATTCTGAGAAAGAAAGAATCAATACTCTTATGTCACAATAAATTTTGATCATTTTTTGTATTGGAGTCGAATTTTTTTTTATAAAGAGATGCTCAGGCGAAAATCTTTGCCTTCTGTGCTTCCACTCTTGCTGGGTTGCACGAGATACGTTCCCCAACAAAGACCAGAGCCAGTTGCGCCCTGTGAGTCCTCTCGAGATCTGCGATCTCGAACGGGTCCCTGTATTGCCTCCATCCACCCTCCCTCTGTCTATGTTCTAGCCCCTCCCGGCCGGCGCAACGCAGCTGGGGAACGTATCTCATGTAATCCAATGTACGGAACCGTCTTGTAAAATAGCAATTCTGATTGGAAGATTTTCTGGAATTGTCTGATGAGGGCAATAGATACTTGTAACGCCCTTACTTTCTGGCCGTAAGCAACGCCACCAGAGAAGGGAGCGCTCTCGGTCCACTCGCTTGTACATGCCTGTACTTGCTTGTAAAATTGCGGTTAGAATAAAACTTGGTTGCGACAATGTATATATGTATCGAATGTAAAGTATATCGACCTAAAAGAACCCCTAGGACAAAAGTATTACATAGTGAATGCATGCGTCAGTCGTGCGTCACAAGCACACATAAATCGAACCGCTTCTCCAACGAAAAGAAAGTGCGGCCATCGCGAGACCGTAAACGCGTGCGTCTAAGCTGCATCAGCGATGATGCGACTAGCACTATCCTCAGGCGCCAGCACGAGCTTGTCGTGGGGTCAGAGCGAAAATGAAGCCCCCTTTGAAAATCCAGAATTTCACGAAGCCCTCCTTGAATCTAATCGCAATGGAAGTTACCATGGAATGTTCACGAAAGAGGTTTCATCTTCAAAAACTCTCCGAAATCATGACAAGTAGTTATAGTCATCGGAGCCCGATCCTATTGGAGAACGAAAATACGCACCAATTCTCGTCTGAATCCAATGCATCGGATCCCGACGAGCATCGATATGCACGGTTTATTGTCCGATCGGGGCGGTGTCCGACGCACACTATAAATACAGCAAAAGAAAGAAACTTCGAACACGGTCATAAATCACACTAATTATGCGCGACTTAGTACGAGCAAAGCAAAACTAAACACGATAACGAGTAATGAAAACGAAAACAATCACTAGACTACAAGGAAACCCTAGAAATGGACGAATACGTGAAGACGACGGCAACTGAAGAACAAGCTGATGTTAGGCTGCCGGTATACTCCTCGAGGAGTATAGCACCTCGTATGGGCGACTTCATTTTCGATACGTATTGATTGTAGGCGGTCCGATATCGACAACTGACCGTCCACAATCGATACGTATTAAAAATGAAGTCGCCACGGCGACGGCGATGCTAGGTGCTATACTCCTCGAGGAGTATACCCACAGCCTTAAAGGACCGTTTTAGCGAATGGAGCGCGACTGTAACACAGTTCGTAAGTTATGGAAAATCGGAGAAGTTGATAACACTGATAATACGAGCCCATGAGTGGCACATTGTAGAGTGTTGGATAGCAAATGGAAAATAGTTGTATGGGCGCGTGAAGACTAGGGGATGAGACCCTTTCAAGAATGTCCAAGATATGGACAGCCGGATGACAACACACAGGGTTTTGACGCCCTGAACTAATAATAGGCAACGGTGCTTCAGATGGTTTTATGACGACGTTTAACTGGCACAGAGAAGGGGAGGTTGAGAGCACTCCCAAAGCGTTCGTATATGACACTGACTAATCCCCTACTCTAGGTAGGGGTTTTGGCCACGCCCCCTGCGGAGGGAGGGTGGCTTACAATAATTAGGGGATTATCGATCACGATGATAATAGTACAGGTGCATGAAAAATGGATGGAAATTTATGCGTTTTATAGGAAAACCAGTCTGTCCGTCCGGCTGACGCTGGACTTCCAGACTTCTACTAATGCTCGGTTCGCTCGCATACTTCACATTGAATGCAAAGAAAATCCTGAAAACCTTTCGTGGGATACCTATATCCCCCTCAAATAGTAACAACGATCTCCTGAAATTCCCTCAAATCCACCAGGCCTTCTCTCCTCTCCACAAAGTGACGCTCTTTGGTAGGCCCCGGGGGCTGTGAGCATTTGGATGTAACCGATTCAGTGCAAATGATCACTTGGAATGATCTATGTTTAGCTGGCTGTTGTGGTAGCTAAGTGATAGGAGTCTACCTCGCAAACTTCGCCATGACACAACCAGGACTCAATGTGGGCGTGGCCTCGCCGACGTCTAAAAGGTAGACACAACCAGGAGTCAAAATGGCTGATAACGTTGGTTGACACATCCAGCACTCAGTTTTCGAACAGTCATGGTTGTGTCCACTGAAGTTGAGTGCGGGATGTGTCTACCAATTGATACCGGCTGAGTCCTGGATGTGTCAACCAACTTTGAGTGCTGGATGTGTCTACTAAATCAGACCACGATGAGCACTGGATGTGTCTACTAATTTTGAGTGCTGGATGTGTCCACTAAATTGGTCCAACAGGACTGCTTGTTGTGTTCACACCGGTCAACTAATCAATGATAACCATTCACACGTCCAACTTCCCGTAAGCGGTTTCATTTGTTATTTCTTCAAGTCCCCCCTCCCCGCTCTCAACCACGTTCATTCCTCGTAAGAGCAGTTCATTAGCCCTGGGCATACTAGCAGCGACGGCGATTTTGTCGCCACGCAATTTAACTTGCAAACATCGCAGAAGCTGTCGTGGTAATTCGAATCACTTTGATTTGCAAAACGCGCGTCCGATTTTGACCAAATCTCACGAGGAATCACTTGATGACCAAATCGCTAGCCAGTTGCGCCCTGGGCTTACTTCATGTTGTGAGTGAGTCGTCAGCGATTTTCTTCATTTCTTATGCAATCGCGTCGCTACGTCTAGACGAAGCGACGCGACGTAATCGCTCACTTTCACAGTTATTTTTGCTGGGGATTCCCAGAATTTCTGTTTCCTCGTATAGATTTCTGACTCTAAAAAGCTCCGAGCACTGTCCTTGTTCACAACGTGAGCAAGTCTTCGCTTAGGAGAAGTAGTAACCTCCTGATTTGTTCGCGATTTTCATTATTTTGGAAAGTTTCAATCCTCTTTTTTCTCTCACCATTCCGTGTTATGAGCACTTTGCAAAAATACCAACAAATTACAAAACAAGCGTTCCCATTAGCGAAAATATAGCATTGAAACCAGTTTGAAATCACAACATACTCTTCCAAAACTAATTGGAAGGGAGCAATAACGAAGGAAACTTTTTATTAAGGATTACCACCACTAGGTTAGGTGAAGAAAACAAGTGTGAATGGAGCTCAGAATTCAAGTTTCAGTGGGTTTAAAACAACGAATGTTTCAATGAGGTCGCCATTCATAACACTGCCCAAGCACGCGACGGAGTCGCGGCGACTGGATTGCTCGTGCAAAAGTCAGTCACGGCGACCAAATCGCGTCGCTCGAAGTGTGCTCAAGGCTATACTAGCTACGTTTGACGTGCGCGCGTCTATATGATGAAGGATAGGACTAGTCGCATAGCTGACGCAACTCAGTCGCACGCGCTCACAATATCGCGGCGAGCGCGCTTTCGTTTCATTGAGTGGGCGTCGATGGCGGCGACCCGTCTGCGGCCTCGAAAAGGACGCGGCGTAGCCGCGCCGCTCGAGCAGGAATTTTTTTCCGGAACAACAAATCATGAGGTTTTCTCGATAGTCAGTTAGTTTTCTTATTAGTTACCAGTCTGGCCGTCCGGCTGACGCCGGACTTCCTGACTGTTCCTTATGCTCGCTTCGCTCGCATGAGTTCACCTCCTTCCTAGTAGAATTGTGGTCATGCCTATTTTTGCTCCGTTTCCCCTCCCCATAAAAATGGACTGGTCAAGGAGGACTGCTTGCGCCTCTTAGAGCAGTTTTATCATTCTCTCGAGTGAAATAGCTAATTTTAGCCATATGTAACCGATTCGATCNAAGCTACCCTTTTGCATGACTGGACAGCTGTGTGGCTCACAGACATGAGTTGACATGAGTTCTCAAGGGGGCAAGAACAGGTCTAACGTTTTGATGAATAAACAGTTTCGTCTGGTGCCCTCATTCATAGTGAACGCTTCTACTGCATGGTGGGTGCTTTGCAGAACTAATTCTTTCTCAGATTCTCTACTGACTGGAGCCGACTGAAAGGCAGGGTACCACCTCTTTTCGTGTGTTGGAGATAGCAACTTATTGTGGACCTGCTCGTCATGACAGTCCAAGTAAGGTACGCCAGCAGGCACAAAAACGACGAAAGCCCCGTTCTCGAAGGGGTCGAGGTGGCTAAAAATTGGAGCCGGGAGGTGGATCGCTCCAAGATAATATTATTATTTTTTTATTATTATAATTATATATATATATATAACAAGATAATATTATTAAGATATTATCATGCCGCGTTGACCGGTCTTTATCGAAAATCTTTCGCAAATGGATGATGATAGTCGCATCTGGTATGAACTGCCCTATAAATAAAACTATTCTAGCCTCACGCCGCTACGCTCCCGCCATTGCATGAGCTCACGCTGGTGATGCGTGGTGATATTAGTGAGTAGAGACTATCCGTACATATTTAATTCGGCTCCTTGGCAAAATGTTGACCTTTTGCAACCGACCTGATCAGTGGTCAACATCTTAGAGGTAACTAAATATAACGGTAGACCATAATACCATTCATGAGAACATGCATTGAGGGCGAGAGCTGTGAAAATCGGTATAGCTCATAAAGTAGGGCTCCACAGAACCATAGTTTCCATGCGCGGCGGAACCAACCCTTTCCTCTCTCTTTCGCTGCCATATAGAAAACGTCAATAAAACAGATCTCATCAAAACGAAGTTGTCAAACCACTTGATTTCCATTTTCGTGCTCGAAAAGGATTAAGAAACGGACATAATCGCAAACTTCCATAGTGGCATCCATGGCGCTCTTTTTTCTGCCCTACATCTTGTTCTGTATCATATTATATGGTTAAAACATGTTATATGTGAAGTGTTGTTCTGTTTGAGTGAAAACGGGTCCGCGTCGAAAGCCTCACCTTTGTTATTTAGTCAGGGAGCCGAATTAAATATGTACGGATAGTCTCTACTATATTAGTGATATGGCCGCAAAGGAACAGCATTGAATCAGGATGACAACCACTATAATAGCAGGTTCAGCATCTACTCGGCACGCTAATCCCGGCGGTATACACAAATTCTCTCAAAATGGTCTTTAAACCCGTTTCCCAGGAAAGGGCCTGTAGAAGTTTGCTGACCCGAATGGACGTGTGAAGCCGTTCATCTTATCGATCAGACAGGTCAAGACTCGTTGGCCAACGTGGCAGTCGTCGCGGGTAACACTGCTGTGCAACTGTCGAGAAATTAGAAAAAAAAATGATAACCTGGATAAAAAACCAGTGAAATCCGAACCATTCCGATCCCGGCCAACTACTGAGATCCGAACTGTTCCGATCCCGGCCAACTGCCGAAACTCGAACCGTTCCTATCCCGGCTAGTTGCCGAGATCCGAACTGTTCCGATCCCGGCCAACTGCCGAGATCCGAACTGTTCCGATCCCGGCCAACTGCCGAGATCCGAACTGTACCGATCCCGGCAATTTGCCGCGGTCCGAACTCAAGCCCGGCCCCGATGTTTCCCTGACTTCGAATGATAATTACTTGGTGCTCTTATCCTGTGTACGCACTGACGTATCAAACCTCCTCGCTTGTGCATAAACAAGTTTGTTCTCCCGTCACTTGTGTTCTCCCTAGATTTCAGGGTAGAAATAGATACATATATACTTATAACTAACTCTGTGAATGTGTGTGAGACACCGGCAAAGAAAAACGCCTGACGTCCACAACATTATGACACGCGCGTCTGAGCCGAGAAGAAGGAGAGTATTCCTGTATGCTGACAAACAGGTCCAAGGGCATGGGAGAGGAGAGCCTTCCAGGAAAGGCCAATTTATTCACCATGCGCCAGTCGCGCGTCATCCATTTGCAGAGGATTGACTATGAACACCATTCATAACGGCGTGTGCACCTTGAATGAAAACACCGCGCGGCCACCGAGCGGTCGCAAGCGCGTGCATGTGACTTACGTTGAGGAAGCGACTGGGCCTATCCTTCACTAGAAAGATTTACGCGCATCAAACGCATTTCGAATCACAGCTCAACAGCGACGTTGTCGGGGCGACTGCTCTCCTCCTCCAACGGTCATCTCCTAAGCCGGCCCGCTCTCCAATACAATTTGCGCTATAAGATATTGGGACTTGGAACACTTTGTTCTCATTGTTTCCACTCAATTTCTTCATAGCAATGGTGCCCTCAAGGAGTTTGCCATAGGTCTTAGCAGTGCGCCCAGTTGTGGAAAACACAGAGGTGGGTCCAATGCTTTGCTGCTGATCCGTGGAGGTGGGAATATCAGAATGCAAAGCGAGAAAAGCAGGCATTAGAAGATTGAAGGATTGGCGTTAGCTGGTTGTACTGCTCAAATTGTCTGAATTCCTTTCATGATGTTCAATCTTAATTTCAGCGCTTTCAGCGTTCGCTTCGTAGTTATGTTCTGTTATTCATTGCTTTATATGCGGTATTCATAGAAGAAATCGGCACTACAGAAGATTACAAACCTCTCGACTCCTCAGATTCCAACTCCACAAACACAAGTAAAATTGAGTGTGAGTATTTGGTTCGTTCGAAAAACTATTGATAGGCCGATAGAAAATTGCTAAGGCAGCCCGCAGAGTTCCAGACGCGCGGGCGGCGCGGGCGGAGGGAGAGCCGCTTGAGCGTCTGAGAGCCGCTGCTTTGAGCGGCTGAGAGCCGCCCTGAGCGTCCGAGAGCCGCCCCTAGCGTCTGGGAGCCGCTTTGTTGAAATTTTACAAAAGTTGATAACTTGGCCTGTCCTACACGTTCTGACTTGCAAGCTGATATGTTCAGAACGCTCTGACTTGTTAGCTAGCTTGTTAGCGTATGGCAGACGCGCCATTTAGCGGCTGAGCCCCGCTCGAGCGGCGCTCCCCCGCTACAAGTAGCGGCTGAGCCCCGCTCGAGCGGCGCTCCCCCGCTAAAAGTAGCGGCTGAGCGCCGCTCAAAGTAGCGGCTCTCAGCCGCCTAGGCGGCTGATCGATAGTTATCAAATCAACCTCCCACCCGCCCGCGCCGCCCGCGCGTCCGGAACTCTGCTGGCTGTCTAAGGCTGCGGACATACTCCTCGAGGAGTATAGCACCTAGCATCGCCGCCGCCGCCTTGGCGACCTCATTTTTGATACCTATCGATTGCGGACGGTCAGTCGCCGATATCGGACCGCTTACAATCAATAGGTATCAAAAATGAGGTCGCCTATACGAGGTGCTATACCCCTCGAGGAGTATTCCGGCAGCCTAAGAAAGCATTCTTGAACACAATTTCCGATTTTCGTAATCCATACTCGCCTTTTTTGATGTTCGCCTTCGTTGACAGGTGTTCGTTCACACTTCTACTCGTCATAAATCGCAGAGGGTACGGAAAATATTACTATTTCGAAATAATAACATCTGGTATTTCCGTTTCCAAAAACAGTAATTGGTAGTCTCGTCAAATGGGTGCTCTGCCGTAATTTGCGAACTGAGGGATGGGAAAGAAGCGGGACTCTTGGCGCAGAGTGGTGAAAGTTACCCAGAAGAGATGGGTCCCAACGCTTTCATGCTTCTTGCCTGGTGTTCAAGATGGGCCGAAGATGAATACGCGATTCGTTACTTTCCTCACATGCGGTTTCCTCGCATGCTTTCCTGACTCACTCAGCAACACTCACCATACTGTGCCTGCTATCCGGTAATACGGTAATCTCTGGTTCAATTCTGCATTATGCGCCTCGCAGCTTTGACAGCCTGAGCGTTCGACTAACACCGGACTATCGCGATTCTTTTAGTGCTCTCCTCGCAGCGTTTACGGACACCTAATACCCAGGCACAATCCTGGCCAATCGTGGCGGGCGCATAAAGTGGCCCTTTTTAGTATTCATTGCGTGCGGAAGCTTTGGAAGTTAATTCGGTTACTCGCAAACGAAGTTTCATCTCTCGGGACAATCTTGTAGGAGTTCTATTGATATCTCAGGACCGTAAAAAGCTTACAACTCTGTTCAGACCAGCTGACTACAGCAATACTTGAGCTAATCGTTGCAGAACGACCCCAGAGGAAAATCGACCAATTTACTCAATCAGAACTCGCTCTGCTTCACGCCTTCTGATTCGTTCTTTTCTGGTAGTTCTTCTGAGAGGTTGTCCAAATAGACTTTTGTGGTCAAACGCTTTGTAATAGTTTCTCAGTCGTATTGCCTACCGCTTACATCTAGTCGGCCACGCCCCATAGAAAGTTGGGTATTAGATGTCCCGCAACATCCTCGCAGGCCTCCTAGTCTGACTTCTATTTGAAGGCACCGTCCCATCTCAGAATCGTTTTTGATATTTTTCATGGGAAGAATCTTAACTGGCTTCTGAGCAGTATGTTACACGTGATTCCGTGCAGAATTGCCGGAGAAAAATCCCTCTTTCGAGCCCGAAATCTTGGGAGCCAGCAGGTGGAGCCACGGCGCGATGACAGAGATTCCGTTCCGATGTACTCCTCTTGTTTGTCACACATCATGAGCTGCTCCTATTCTGTTAGAGAGTGGATGAGGAAATCTCACGAAAAGTACCACTTTTCTGAGAAGGTGCGCTCCCGGGACTGAATTAACCAGGGAGGGCCTCGGCCCCGCCTCCCGGCTTCGCCCACTGGCTCTGCCAGAACTGGGTCACGAGAACGGGTTTGTTTGACAGTTTTGCACGGAATCACATGTACCACTCTGATCAGCTGTCACTGGAGATTCTTTTGATGAAAGGACCTCGAAAACAATTATGAGATGGGACGATGCCTCTAACTTCTGGGAGCCGACCCACCTCCCACACGGCTCCAGATCCGTCATTTGATGTCGTTGCTACTTTTACAGGTGCTGACACGTCTCTGACACATTTATGGAGCCATTTTGAGCTTTTTCGCCCCACGGCATCATATACCTATTCCGTCATTCCAACACATTGCGGACCGAGCATATTTTCGAGTGGCGAGTGCGCGTGGCCGATCGATATTTTTTGGCTGCGCGGCGTGATGCACCATGTGCATCACGTGGCCACAGGGGAACGGTTTGTTGACTTGAGGAGAGTGGTTCGCGTTTTTTGCGATTTTGTGTTTTTTTTATCATTTGTAAGGTAGAGACTATAGTGTTTCCTTTGTTGGCAACATAGATATTATCTCATTTCGTACTTCAGATAATGATCAGATAGTAATAAGAACCCTTCATACGTGAAATATCAAAATGGTATCCCTATGTTTTTATGCATCTCATCACGTAAACCGAAGTTGTAAATGCCTAGAAGTTATACTGCAGTTTTAATGAGTGATACTGTATTAACTTTTCAAATCGCTGTGAAATAGACTTAGATTTCCAAACAGTACTTCATTTGAGGCTTTGTCATAATAAGAGCTCTGACCGGGCCCATTCAGTATGTTGTTCCCTAAATTGAATAATGTGGTTGTATGGAAGAGCCGTAGGAAAAAAAGCGGTTTTGAGCGCGGAGGAATGGCGTGATGCACCATGTGAATCACGTGGCCACACAGGGACTAAAGCCCATGATGCACCATGTGCATCACATTGTTCGCAATGTGATAACAAAGGTGAAAGCAATACTCCGTCATTGATGCACGTGAGTATTGCTCAACGTAAAACGAAACAAGTATAAACCGTGACGTAAACCAAAGTGAACATCAAAATCCGCAACCCTGTTGTCAATTTTCTTCGACAAGTCGGAAAGCTGAACAACTTGGAATACGTATGTTCCTAGTTAGTTTCCAGCAGTAACGGCTGACATTCGGTACAATTAAGAGTTCAGAATTTTGCACGAAAACGTCATTATGTAGAAGTCGTATAACATGGCTACAGAATTTGTACAACGTCCTTTATGTTTCAGCGAAAAAAACCCTAACCTGAAACCATCTTTCTATTCCAGCAAAATATTCTCAATGCAAAGGTGGAGTCGTGGAAAATCACAAGAATTTGAGTAAAATTTTCGGAAACTGTTCGATGATCGTCGGAAATCTCATATTCAGAGGCGTTTCACGTGGGTTGTTTTTCGACTGCGTAGCTATCGATCATAACAGAAGTGCCGTTTATTCACTCAGAGGGTGAATTTTCGCATGACATAGCGCACCTGCGAAATGGTTTCCCTGGTTTATGATTTGCAGTCGGTGAACGTCTGGGAGCTTTCGTGAGCAAGTGTTCCGCTGGCACAGCTCATACGTACGTTTTTACCACAAATGCATGCCTGCACTACTGATACAGAAACTGAGCGTCTTACCATTTCATCAAATGATTCCTTCTGTGAAGACTATAAGAAAGTAGGATGAAATTCAGTATTACAAAACTGTCACATTCGCAATGCTTGAGACAGCCAACTCAAGAGTCTCATTTTAGGAAGAAGAGTCTCATTTTTGAGTTCGAGATTTTTTTAGAACAATATTTAGACTCGTCAGAAGACTCTGAAGAGGGTTGTGGCAAGGAATTAGGCAGAATGCGACACAGGCCCTGGCACGAGCCTTCCGTGGGTTCAGGATCAAAACGAAGCCCCCTTTGAAAACTTAGAATCTCACAACCCCTCCCCCCCCCCTCCCACCTTGAATCCAATCGCAGTGGAAGTTACCTTGAAATGTTCACGAACAAGTCTTTATCTCTAGAAATTGTCCGAACTCGCAACCACACAAAATTTCTTGTCCTTCTGCAGATCTGGATTATCAGGCTGTTTTCATTCATAGCCAATTCCCAGTTGTCTATGCATGTATTAGAGTGGTTAATCGAAAATGCGCATTCTTGTATGGAACACAATACTTTCTGAGACAAAAGCTACAACACCTCAGTGCAAATACTATGCAGAGTTCGTTGAACCTTCGACATGCATAGGGTGTGACCACACTCCTGGGGGATTTCCCGTTGTGGCTCAGCCAATTCTCACTTTCGTAGCAGTTCCTGGATTTTTTCTCTCCAAGGGAATGCTTCAACGACGTCAGCAAGTGGTTGCCTGATCGCGCAAAGTCTGGACTATTAGGTAGTCTCAAGCGTAACTTTTGATTCCAGAAGTGAAGAATAGAACAGTTGATGAATCGATTAGCAGTCACAATTTTGGCTCAGTTACCCAAGTTCAAGGCCATTTTCGAGTTGTCGATTTTTCGCTTGGGTTTAGTCAGATGGCACGTAGAAATTCTCTTATTTTTTATATGGCCTGCGGTCTGTACTGCTCCGCTGCTCTCTTACGTTCTTCATTTGTATGAAATACGCGAATGGAAATTCTAAATTTTGGTCAGTCTTGTCATAAATTTCTCTGCAGCTTTTCTCAAATTTAACCCATTGATGGCCACCTGACTACCCGGTGAGCCGCGCGGTTGTCAAACTACCCTTTCAATGCATAATAACACCGGGAGCTCGCTCATATTTATAAAATAGTGCATGATTCGGAAAACATATTGTTAATTCCAACTATAAAATGTCGCCAACGCTGTGAAAATAATCAGCCTTTTACTACTGTAATTTTGAATGGTTCAGGTGCGCAAATGCGGGGGGTAGATACCGCATTTCTAAACATCAAGGCGATAACTGGAGCTCTTATTTTTGAACAGAACATTGGCTTCCGAGACATATCCATTCTCAGAAACCTCGTAGTTATCGACGCTAGTTCGTCAGATGGTAAGTTTTCCTTTCTGAGACAATTAGGATGAGTTTTCCTTTTATCATTTACCAGTCTGTCCGTCCGGCTAACGCCGGACTTCCAGAGTTCTATTGATGCTCGCTTCGCTCGCATACTTTACATTATATAAAAACCCTGGAAAACCTTTTGGAGGATACGAATCAATATTCACCCATGCAGAACCAACGATCTCCTGAAAATTGCTCAAATCCGTTACAGATGGCATTCTCCCGTCTCNCGCGGCCGCAGACGGGTCACCGCCATCGACGCCCACTGTACATGTCACGTTGACCTGTCTCCATGATGAATCTTCCGTAAATGAGTACGTGCGTCCGACTAGTATATATTATAGTATACCAGCCTGATCGTCCGGCTAACGCCGGACTCTCAGGCTTCTTTTTGTGCTCGCTTCGCTCGCGTTGTCTTCTTATGACATCTCCCTCACACCATGCCGGCCATCCCACATTTAACAAAACTCCCGTTTTCGCACCTTCGACCTTCCTGGCTTTCCACAGCTGTGAAACAGTCGGGAGACGTCTTTCCATCTTATATGAAACTGTTCGACCCGTCTCCGGGCGTTACTCTGATTTCGAACGCCGGCACATCCCTATCACTCAGCTGAAAACGTCTTTAGGTGTTTTCCCACTTTTGAACGCAGGCGCACCCTTATCACATCGTTGGACCCGTCTACAGGCGTTTCCCCACTTTTGGACGCCGGCGCGCCCTTATCACATCGTTGGATCCGTTTCCGGGTGTTCTCCCACTTTTGGACGCCGGCGCACTCTTGACACAACGTTGGACCCGTTTCCGGGTGTTTTCCCACTTTTGGACGCCGGCGCGCCCTTATCACATCGTTGGATCCGTTTCCGGGTGTTCTCCCACTTTTAAACGCCGGTGCACCCTTATCACATCGTTGGACCCTTCTCCAGGCTTTTCTCGACTTTCAGAAACCGTCGCACCGTTGCCGCAGTTGTGGACCCTTTGCAGTGCGTTATCACCACTCCCAGACCCCGGCACAGCCCTACCGCGGCAGTGCTTGCTCGCCCCTCATCCGTGGCCTTCCTCGCCGTCCTGGCTCCTTCTCTACGATGTAAAGACATCCCACCCATCTCTTCCCTTTTATACTGTCTGGGCTTATCTCATTCATTCCAACTGTGGTAAACACAACGGTCGGCCATTGAGAGAACTTAACATGTCTGAACATGACAAAAGTGGCCCAAAACACCTGTAAATCAAGGTAAAAATCAAAATTTACCACATTTTCGTACATAACTCGACTGGCTGAACACGATGGTGGTGTTAGTTTTTGGCGGCGGGGCCTAGTTCTCGTGCACAGACACACACACACACACATGAAGTGCCAATTAATAAGAAGTAAGATATATATATAGTACAAGTCTGTCCGTCCGCCTAACGCCGGACTTCCAGGCTTCTATTGATGCTCGCTTCGCTCGCATACTTTACATTATATAAAAAATCTTGGAGAACCTTTTGGAGGATACGAATCAATATTCACCCATGCAGAGCCAACGATCTCCTGTAAATTGCTCAAATCCGTTACAGGTGGCCTTCTCCCGTCTCCGCAAGGTGATTCTCCTTCGTTGGCCCCGTGGGCTATCAATGTTTGAATGTAACCGATACAGCGCAAATGACCATTGGAATGGCATATGTTTATCTGGCTGTTGTGGTAACTAAANATCCGTTACAGATGGCATTCTCCCGTCTCCGCAAGGTGATTCTCCTTCGTTGACCCTGTAGGCTGTCAATGTTTGAATGCAACCGGTACAGAGCAAATGATCATTTGTAATGGCATATGTTTATCTGGTTGTTGTGATAACTAAAGTGATAAGGGTCTACTGGTGTATATAAGAAGGAAGGGGGGAGGTGGTCCATTTAGACACGAATGGAAAGGACAGAGAGTGGGAAAAGCAATGATGAGGAAGCAGGTGTAGGGAAGGAATGGAAGCATGTAGGAGAGAAAGCCGCAATGAATACTGGCGCATTTCTCGTGTAGGATTAGACGTTGCTCCTGCACTTCTTCATTTTCCAGGCAATTCCACACGTCTGATCGCCACCCGTAAACCCATCTCCCCCCCACTTTGGACGCCAGCGAACCCTTATCATATCGCCGGACCCACCTCCCCTATTTTGGACGACGGCGCCCCCTTATCGTATCGCCGGACCCGTCTCCCCCCACTTTGGACGCCGGCGCCCCCTTATCGTATCGCCGGACCCACCTCCCCCCATTTTGGACGCCGACGTACCCTTATTGTATCGCCGGACCCACCTCCCCCACTTTGGACGCCGGCACACTCTTATCATATCGCCGGACCCGTCTCCCCCCACTTTAGACGCTGGCGCACCCTTATCATATCGCCCGACCCATCTCCCTCACTTTGAACGCCGACGCACCCTTATCACATCGCTGAACCCGTCTCTATGGGTTTCCTCACTTTCGAATGCCGGCTTATCCCTGTGGAATCAGTCATTCCACCGCTCACCGCTACTTGCGCCCCTCAATGGTGTGCACGCACGCACAAAGTCACAAATTTTCTGCAATATATATAGGGTATGATTACCCTATACTGTTACGGTGTACTGATCTTTGAACTCTACATACTCAGATTTCTACAGTCCTTGTCAAAACGGTAGACGGATTGAGCGTGCGGTTCGTTGTAGGTGCGGCCTCGCATGTGGCGCAGCTGCCAATCAGTGCGATCAAGGGAGCTGGCTGCCAGCATCGCATCTCTCAGGGAACTTTTCGCGGAAGTATGACCCTTTCGCTTGACCGTGCTTGCGAATTCTACTGATCAGAGGTTCTCAGATGATTTCTGTTACTTTTTATCTTGTTTCTGATGTTTACACTTGTAATTCGTGGTTATTTTAGATCACTTGCCTAGTTTTTTTAATGGATTTGCGATCTTATCTTCTCCTACATGTCGTGACAAGCATCTAAGCAACCCAACTCTACGAGTGTAGGCGCCGTGAGCGACACAAGAAACTTCAAAATAGTCATAAATTGAGTGTGGGGGGGGGAACTAAATGGAGATACAAATGCAAACGAAGATAACATGAAAACAATATGCTGCAAATGAAGGCGCGGTTACATTCTGCTGGGATATGGCACTAAGAGACGTCTAACGAGTGCAATCCCTTGAAAAAA
>JARK01001381.1:613799-640165 GCA_000688135.1 Ancylostoma ceylanicum
CCCCCCCCCCACTCTGGGCGCCGGCGTACCCTTATCGCAGCGACGGACACGGCTCCCTCCACTTTGGGCACCGACGTACCCTTATCACAGCGGTGGACCCGCTGAGGAACGGTAAACCACTTGGGGATATGATTGATGTACGACAGCCGCCCTACTGATCCTTCAATCTAGGACGGATGAATTTCGTGACACACAGACACGCACACACACTTACACACTTACACACAGAATAAGCCAGTTATTATTAGTCATGATTACGCTCAGGACAGGCTGAGCTTGGACTTAGCCTCTCCGTGATAAGCTGGCCACATTACCGAACATACAATTTCTTAGTTCACATAAG
This sequence comes from Ancylostoma ceylanicum, assembly GCA_000688135.1. Lineage (NCBI taxonomy): Eukaryota > Metazoa > Nematoda > Chromadorea > Rhabditida > Ancylostomatidae > Ancylostoma > Ancylostoma ceylanicum. Next base: position 614,143 of record JARK01001381.1, read on the forward strand.
TTTAGCCTCATTTTTCAAACACTTATTGTGGGTACGTAAGCGCTTCTTCACCCCAAATTTGGTGTCAATCCATGAAGTGTTGACTTAGCTAAGGCCTTGCAGCTCATTGTCAGCATCATGCACTAAGCAGCAAGCCTGCCTCTCCCACTGCTCCTTCATGATCCTGCGCCTGCAGCATTTCTGCCTCGCACCCTGTACGGAGTCCCCTTTGCTTTCTGCCCCTCTTACAAAGCCCGGCTTGCCCGACGACAAGCCGCGGTGGGGCTTCCTATCCTTCATCATATGGACGCACGCGTGTCAAACGCACGCAGTTGGTGCAAATTGTCTACAAATTGACCTATATCGTTCCCGCAAACGTACTGACATCGATCCCGGAGCTCTTCTGTACGAGGCACTACGCGATCAAATGTCAATATGTCAGTTTTACGCTGTTGTCGTCCAGTCGGTGGGTAATCCTGGACAATGCTGCCTTGACCACTCGATTTGGAGCAGTAGTGCCTGTACCCACCCGAACTAGAGCAATTCCGGTCGATCGAATGCCCATCATCGGCCGAGCACCAATCCGGTGATTCCCCGGCCGGTAATGGTGAAGCGGGCCGGCCGAATGAAATGTCTGATTATTTTTTCAAATTGTTCATAAGGCAATTTCATAGAGGTGCTTCTCATTTCTTCTAGTCTTGCTATTGAATGAGGCAGTTTCCTGACAGCAGCTTTCTATACACCATTATTTCGGCGTTAGCAACGCTTGCTTTTGCGGTAGGTCGTTTTTCCGGCTACGAATAAAGAGCTGAAATTTGATGATGTCCATATTTTCAGTGCTCTTCGTTAATATGCGCTCAAAAGAGGACCAATAGACAGCGCATAGCAGGAGGATTTGTGCCACCAGTAGGAGCGATGCAAGAAGTGTCATTGATTGAGCCAACAATAAAAGGTTAGTCGCAACAAAATTATTCTTCGATTTGTGGAACCAGAAGCCTATTACTCAATATATAATCAATCCATAACATGCGGTGACCTTTCCGCCGCGTCAAAAAGCACGCGGCGCCTCCGCGTCGCTCACGATGGAGTCACTCAGGCACTTTTAGAGGACCGCCCGAGCACCCTAAATTTGACGGCCCGCGTAAGGGATGAAAATTGGAAAGAAATTGGGTGCGCGGGCGGTCAGCTTCTGATTGGGAGCGGACCGGCCGAGCACCCTATATTTGACGGGCCGCGGGCATTTTCGAGAAGCTCGGAATAGCTCCCGTAGTCTCTACCACTCCAGTGCTTCCTTAGTGTGAAAGCAAGGTAGTACAGTGACATCACATTTGTAATTCAAATTTATTTTACTTTGTTTTGCCGCTCGAAAAATTTCACATGATATTGGATCGATTCACAATTGAAGGGGCCCTTTTCGCAAGTTTCTTCTCTAAATTCTTCGAATTCTCGCACCAATCAAATTCAGCAGCAAATGCTAACAGTCCAAAGTCAGAAATATTTTCCATCGAATCGAACACCTTCCCCTGTTCAAAATTGATACAAGTTTTGATTATAGAAATGAAATATGTAGAGGATGCGCTTACATTATTACTTCTTATGTGAGCCACGAATTGGACCCACACTCTGTGTAAGTGTAATGACTCGTTCTTCCCTTAAATAGAATAATTTGAGTGTAGAGGATGCTTCCCTCTAGGGTTACTCAAGGGTCCCAGTGGGCCTTGAATGAGACTTACAATTCATTGGAGCTTGGTAGTGTAATTAGGAAAAATTTAAGATGAAATGTTCGAAATGGAGATTCTAGCAGTTGCACTCTCGTCAAACCTGTAAATCACCAAGAATTGAACATTTTGCAAGTTCTGTCTAAAGTTCAGAACAGCGAAGACTCACATCACTCTGGAACAGTAGAAAATTCTGTCCATACATGCGAAGGAGGAGCGAAACTATGATGTAGACGAAACTTGTACGGTTTCAGCGTCTGCATCGATTCAAAAGAAAAGAATGAAACACCAGTGAAGTCTTCGTGGGATGATACTGCTTATCACAGCTGCTCCGCCCACAATTTAGGTAGCTCGGCTGGTCCGCTAGGATAAGGATGGATGCGTGGCTGATCCGTCCAGATAAGGATGGGTCCGCGGCTGGTCCGCTTAGATAAAAAGGGGTGCTCGGGCGGTCCTCAAAGATAATAAGGGGTGCTCGGGCCGCCCTCTAAAAGTGCCTGAGCATCGCGGCAATGGCCATTTTGGGTTTTCTTGATAGTTGCCCATCACACTTGACGGTGCTCTGAACTTTTGTACCACGGTGGGCCCACCGTTATCCCATGGTTGATATTCGGCATGTCAACCGTGAACAAATGGAGGGGCCACCATAGGCTACTGGTGGGCCCACCGTGAGCTAACCTGGGCGCTTCAAGGGTGACATATTGGGGGTCTTTCCCAATTGAACATGCATGCGCTTTGTGCGCAATTGCCTGTGCCGGAGCCTTCGCAGGCACCGAACTGCCCGCACAGGCTCTCAGTGGGCTCCGCGGCCACCCACGGATATTTCTATCCACGATGCCCTTGTCTAAGCGTTCCTGGGCCGCGGTTTCCGCCGGGCCACAGCTGGCCAGACAAGTCCCGTAGGGCTCGTCTAGTCTCCACCTTAGCGGAGACGAGACTCTGGCTTTCACACCCCTCAGTCGCCTTTTATACGGTTTCTACCAGTATCAGCAGCTGTTCAACAAGTGTTTGCATGGAAAAGTCGAACCGTTGGATAACAGTGGGCGAACGGTTTGCAAATAGTGGTCCCACCGTGGGTTTTCCAAGCATGGTGGACCCACCGTGGGGAAATGGTGGGTCCATCGTGGGATTGATAACAATGGTGGGCCAACGGTGGAGCAAGTGGCGGCGAACACCGTCATCGGGGGGACATGGGTGGGATAACCTGAGGATAACGGTGAGCCAACCGTCAGTTGGGGGTCTACCATGGGATAACGGTGGGCCCACCATGGTACGAAAGTTCAGAGTAACTAATAAGAAAATCAATTTACTATCAAGAAAGCCCCATAGTTTCTTGCCCCGGAGAGGATTCCTGCTCGAGCGACGCGGTCGCGCCGCGTGCATTTCGAGGCCGCGGAAAGGTCACGTCATCAACGCCCACTGTACCCATGAAAATTGCCTAGTAAAGTCGAAGGTCTACAAGGACAAATTATCATAATTTAGGCGAAGTCTTCCTGCAGACGGCAATTGAACCGAGCGTTGCCACAGACGAGAAGAGCAAAGGCAGCAATGAAAGGAAGGTTAAAAACAAGAAAAATAAACATGATAAACATGACAAGAAAGATAAGAAGAAGAAGAAGCAAAAAGACGAAAAGCCGACAGACAAGAAGGCAGCACAAAAGAAGGAGAAGAAAGGAGAAGTGAAAAAAGAACAGACACCCATGAAAGAGAAAACGCCGAAGAAGGAAGAGCCTAAAAAGGAAAAGATCGAGAAACATGTCATTAGAACTCCTGAGAAGATTGATGCAGAATCACCAAAGAAGGCGGAAGGAGGCGCTTTAGAGAGAAACATGAAAATAAAATCACTAGAAGCGTATAAAACAGCGAAAACAGAGGAGGATAGAAAGAAAACAGAGGAGGACAAGAAGAAATCCCACGCCAGCGTTGATGTTAGTGATTTTGCGAATATCGTCCACAAACATATAAGAGCAACCAGTGGTCTGGACCAACTCACACGCATGGGATCATCTGTGTTTTGGCACTCTGACTGTCTGCGCATCCTCACATTGCAATGTCATCACCATGCTGCATCTCTGATTCTGTAGTGTGAAGCAATGTAATGAGTCGGGATCACTGGAACATGGAGGATGCTACTTTGTCTGCAATTACGGCTGCGGCATAGAATTTTTACACTTTCTCCTGAAAGTCCCAATACAGCGATCTCCCGACGACCGAATGAAAAGGGCTGGAACCGCGGCGCGGCTCTCTTGGGCAGAAACGCAGGGGAAAATCGACAGATAGTCATTTCACGCTGCATGAACCGTTAGCAAAAGGGCGGGAAGAGGTCGCGGGAAATAACGACCTATCGATTTTCCCCTGCGTCTCTGCCCAAGGCAGTCGCGCCGCGGTACCCGAATCTTTCACCTAACTGTTTGGAGTTTAATGTCTGTAGAGTGCGTTCCACCAGAAACAATAGCCCTTGAGAAATTCGAGAAAAAAGAGGAGGTTTTGTGGCTGCAACGCGAAGAAGTTACAGTAGTCCTAAAACATTGAAGCAACAAAGGTAATTTGTGCCATTACAACGCGTCATAATGGCAATTCCGAAATGTCCTGCGTTTAGCGCGGGGGGTGTCCGAGTTGCACACTTTTGGCCAAATACTCAGCTATTATCTCGTTTGACACACACTATATATGATGGGATTCCTTCCATTTATATATTTTCCTACTCTCACCTCTTAAAATCTCTCAATATACGCATCCTATGGCATCCTCCCATCGATCGAATTTAATGATCAGCCGGCGCGCATCGCGCCAGAGCCGTAATTGCTCACAAAGGCTCAGACGCACTCCAAGCTAACAGATGCTGTAATTAAATGAAAACCGCTGCAGAGACCAGCTTCAATCACAAATTTCGTTTCAGCCTGACGACTCCTCTGAAAAAGTCGATGCTCGCCTGCAGAGCAATATGCAGTCACCAATAACTGGGCAGAGTCTCGTTCAAACAGCTCCAATTGATGATCGTTTACGGAGCCTTGCTATGTCAAATGTAAATTAAGTAGGTATTGCCAACATCGAATGTGACATGTTCAGTGGTACTTTCTGAACTTCCGTAGCTATTTTAGGAACGTCGTCTTCTTTAATTGCACAAGAAAACTTCACTTTATACGAATGTAAACAGATAAAGATTTCGTAAAATAGTGTTACGTTTTTTTTGTAGGGTAATTGCCATGGGGTGGATGAGTTGTCCGAGCATTCGTCATGGCCAAGCCGCGACGCATGACCGCAAAGGGCACTTTATACCAAATGCGACTATCAGGCGCACGCATCCATTTGCGAAGGATTTTCTATGAAGACCGGTCAAGGCGGCATGAAAAGTCTCAATGGAAAGAAAGCGCGGCCATCGCGAGGCCGTAAACGCGTGCGAATGAGCTGCGGCTGCGATGCGACTGGTCCCTATTCTTCATCATATAGACGCACGCGCGTCAGTCGCACGCATCCAGTATAAATTGCCCTTAATCCGGGTGGTAGTAACGCGCCTCGGATAGAGCCATCTATGTACAGTGGACGTCAATGGCGGTGACCCGTCTGCGGCCTCGAAAAAAACGCGGCGCAACCGCGCCGCTCGAGAGAGAATCCTCTCCGGAACATCAAATAATGGGGTTTTCTTGATATTCGGTTAGTTCTCTTATTAGATATCATCTGATATGATGAACAACTATCAAGAAAACCGAGACACACTACTACGGCGACGATTCTAGCGTGAGCGGCGCGGTCGCGCCGCGTGCTTTTCGAGGCCGCAGACCAGTCACCGCCATTGACACCCACTGTATAGTGCCACACGAAGAATCGCGCCATACGACCGCCGCACCCAGTTGCAAAAGACAAGCCATAGTGCCCTTCTCTTGTAAGTGAAATCAGCCCGACTGATGCTTTTTGCCTGCTATCCCCAATCAAAAAATCTTTTATTAAAACTTCTTTTTAAATAGTGAAATATCTCATCAGTTGCAAACAAAAATTTTCCTTCATCAGGAGATGTGGTTCATTCAACCAGGACGATGTCTCGGTATCCTTGTTCTCGAATACGTCTGCCCTGTAACATTACCTTTTATAGCATAGACACAACGACAACTGCATCATGTTAGCTTCAAAGACATTGTATCATCGGTTCTTCAGATTTTACCAACCAAAGAAATCTCTAGGCGGCGCTGCTCACAGTGGTATATACGAATTCTTACAAAAGTGCCAATAAACCCTATTTGAACCTCGTTTCTGGAGAGTTCGAGTTGGCGACCGGGACATCTGCCACAAGGAAGCATCAAGTGAAAATTATCGATATCAGCAGCTGCACTGACTCGTGTCAGATCCCACAATATTAATTTATTTCTTTGCAAAAAAAAACAGGCTAAAAAACGATTGTTTCTGCAATTTACTGAAGGAATGATATTACACACTGTGATTAGCATCTCCTGGAAATTTTCCGGCTCAAAAGTATCGAAAGCGATTCCTTGGCGAGACACTACCCTTGAAAGAATCGCTCCAACACAAAGAAGCTAACAATATCAGCGAAATATCTTCGTCACCGTCTAGAATTCGGCTCCACTTGTTCAATGGTAAATCTCGACATGATTGAACCATGCCACGAATCCGTCCTATCAGTGTAAGTACAGTGAACTGCAAACGGCAGTAGACGAGGGGCGGGACCGCGGCGCGGGCACTCTGGTCGTCTGCGACACCTCCCCAAGTAGCGGGAAATCCCAACGTATCGGTTTTCCTCCGTGTCTCTGCCCAGCAGGCTCGATGCCTCGATGCAGCAGACAACCAGAGTGCCCGCACCGCGGCCCGTCCCCTTGTCTAGGGCCGTTTGGAGTTCACTGTAAGTGAAATCGACAAAACATCACCTTCGGCGGTACAAAGTAGGCATATATTAACCCAATTGTCAAAGCAACGGCTATGGTGGCTGCTATTGCAAACGTCCTTCGTGACTTCAGGCTCATCGGACACAGCAGCAATGAAACTCACTGGTCACCAACAAACCACATCACAGCATGATTTTTGATTTCGACAGTGAAGTAAGCCAGCATATTACATTCTTCAATGAGACGCAAGAGAAAGCGGTGGGGGTATACTACAACTGATTGTGTAGGATAGAAAAGGTATCATGGAGTTTATAAACGTGGCGTGCGTTTGACGCGCATGCGTCAATATGATGAAGGATAGGGCTTATCGCATCGTTGACGCAGCTCAGACGCACGCGTTTTCGGCCTCGCGACAGCTGCGCGTTCTTTTCGATGCGGATGAACACGCTACATTGACCGTTCTTCATGCAGAATCTGCTGCAAATGTATGCGAGCGTCTGATGCGCGACTGACGCACGCACGTACAGTCCCTACAAAAAATCGGTGGACTCCGGTTCGGCGGGAAAGGTGTGCGCGTCGCGGTCGCCCTCCGATCGACAGCTTGAGATTCTATGGAAAACGGGTGATCTACGATATCGACCGACGTTGCGAAGCGGCGCCACGCCCAGCGGGAATCCGCCGGTTTTTTTAACAGACTATACAGTGGGCGTCGATGGCGGTGACCCGTCTGCGGCCTCGAAGAGCACGCTGTGCAACCGCGCCGCTCGGGCAGGAATTCTCTCCGGGACATCAAAGTATTGGGTTTTCTTGATAGTCATTCAGTTTTCTTATTAGTTAGCATCGAATGTGATGAACAACTATGAAGAAAACCCAGATTCGCCATTGCAGCGACGATTCCCTCGTGAGCGGCGCGGTCGCGCCGCGTGCTTTTCGAGGCCGCAGATGAGTCACCGCCATTGACGCCCACTGTAATATAAATTGCCTTTGTATAAATAGAATGACGATACCCAATGAAAGATTTATTTGCGTCTAAATTGTGGATGACAAAATCTCATGCTTGGGATAAGCTCCACGTTGCACACAAGAATTGAAACAAAACGCAGAACATTGCTGAAAAATTGGCTTTCAACAGAAAACGTTTCGTTTGCTGCAGCAATTGTCTTCGGCAATAAACGCATGAACTCAGTAGTCAGCGCGACGTCGTGATCCCTGGAAAAGTGATACTGTGCCGCTGTTCCCAGTGAAGAGTTACCAGGCTCACTTTTCTTTTGTTGAAGTAGACGTAGACGGCGAATCCAACAACGATTGCAGCACCAATGGCGATCGCCATTTTTGTCTTTTGACAACGCTCTTGACTGCACGTCATGATGAACAATAAATGAACCCCACCATTTTCGATGTTTTTATACTGTAGAATAAAGGGTATTTATCAAGAAATCAGCAAAGGGACATGATTAGGGCAATTGCCGTCGTTTGCTACCAATCGATAGACAGGAAATCCATTGTCGCCGCAGCCACAGCGACAAAAACGGCCACACTTCTCGAGGAGTATAGCTGCAGCCTAATAAATACCCACAGTTTTGTACAAGTGTGTGAATGTATGTGATACTGATTGACGCGAGAACATTGCTATGCGTAATGTCACACATACGCTCACAGTCGCTTCAGTGCCAACGCCTTGGAACGAACTATAAACATAATCATAGCGAAGACTGACCACGAAATTATGTGGAAATGAATAGATCAGATGCCTACCAGAAGAAAGGCCATATTTTCTCCTAGGCCTTTCTCTTCTCACAATCAGATGACTAAGGTAATCTCCTCGTGATATCGCAACTACGAAGAAGATTCATTCAGCGACCATGAACGAGCAGATTTCTCTGGCATGAAGATCTGATTGCTTTCTGCAGCTCTACTTGTTGCATCAACGATTATGGGAAAATTTGAAACGTCCAGTAGGTTGCCACGTATTCCTAGTGGCTGCCGCTACACATGGCATGAAGTATAGCCTCCGTCGCCGTCGCTGACGACATCAGGTTTAATGCATGTCCAGCCGTGCAGTAGCTAGCCAGCTCTGTTCAAAATCGGATCGATGTAACTTTAGACGGCGACGTAGTGTGCTATACTCGACTCGTACTATAGCGAAAGCCAAACCAACGGACCCACCACAACACTTAAAATTCCCGTCACAGTGGGGAAATGAGTAGAACAAATACATGGAAAAGGTTTACTGAGTAGAAATTATTGAACAAAAAAATCTGATAAAATATAAAATTATTGCACTTGATTGGAACACCAAGAAACCCATGCAAACTACAACTTGAATGAAAACATCTCTTACATACATTAGTAGCGGGACATTTGTCACACATTGAACAAGTGAGTTATAATTTGAATTCTAATGAGTAACTGGACCGTTGGCCGCTGAACAGTGATTTTTCTACTCCTTAGCATTGAGAAAATCGATAAACGGCCAAAGCACAACTTCAATAAACTTGCAGAGCGACATTTTCCGAATGAGTGCTTCCCTGACAAGCGTTCTTGCATTCTCTTCTCCGATAACCACGTTGGTGGTGGTTATTGACACATGCCACTGTTCCACATTTTGGAGGTCTGGAATTCGCGATCATCACAAACGTGATAAACAATAATAATGTAAACATGCACTAAACCACTGGTTTCTAGGTGAATTAACAGGATTTCCATTTCATCTACGATGAACAGCTCAAGTAAACTACGGCTACATCTTCATTTTCTCAAACCTAAGACAAGGCCAGGCAAGTGTCGAGAAATTAGCAGTGGGGTCGTTTATGGAACGGTGGTCACTGGGAAGGGGCGGCAATTTGTATCAAAATTGTGGGCAGTCGTATTTTAGCTCACTTAGAGAAGGATTAGTCAGCATCGCAGGGGGAAGGAGAAGTCGTTCTGGAGGTATGAGTTTGCACGAAAAGGGGAAGAAGAAGGTTACTGTGAAGGCTATGATTTAGATGCTGCAGTGGGTCGTACATTGCTTAGACGGGTGGGAGCCTCATATGTACCGATTGTTCATAAGCACCAAGCTTGACCCTGCTCTAGAAGATGTATATCATCGCAATCAAACCCTAGATAGCATGACAGCCAGCTGTCCTGAGACTTTGGACTTCATAGCCTCACAGAATTCGAAATAACACAAAGAACACCATATTACCGCTGTACATGCGACAAGCCACATATGAACCTTCCGAGGTGCACATGCAAAACAGAACAAATAAAAGCAAAAAGACATGCTCACCCTTGTAAAAAAGGAATCGCACGGTGATGGATGCTCCTCTATGTCGGGTAATGAAGAAGAAGCCGTTGTGATCACATCGCATCGAGCAGTGTGTCACGAACACATTTTCAAACTAAATTACCATAACTGAAGCAAACTACAGTAAAACTGCTATGCGCAGAAAAAAAACAAGAATAAAGTCTTGAAAAGAAATCGTATCCTAGAAAGAATAAACGAAACCCTGTGGGCAGTGAACTGCTTCAGTTTCACGCAAATACAAACTAGCACCATAGCGGTGACAGCTTGGTGCCGTATAAATCCACCAATTTGAGGAAACTAGAAGCGCTGTACCTGATAACTGCAGCGAGATCAAACCCCAAGAAACGTCAATCATACGATTATCCTACCAATCGCAATTTTAGTCACGCCCCTTTTCCAGGTACAACGCTCAACACTTCTAATCCAGAAAACGAAGTAATAACAAGACAAGGTATTGTAAGATATGGTATGTTTGTCTCGAAGCATGCGATTTCTCTCAACCGTTCGAACTCACCTCTTTGATTCCTGGGAATGGCTTTTCAGCAAAAGCTGTCGCGTTCTTCATCCACCATCGTAAAATTGAAATCTCAGAATCTTAATCTATGGAAATTATTCTTAAAAAAGACGAAACTAAGCTAAACTCTGTTGCAGACGATTCAGTTTCATTCATAGAGTCATCCCGCAGTTTGAGAAACTTCGCAAAAAGCGCGCTTTGCCGTTATCGTATAATGTATTTGAAACGTTATTACATGGCTGTGCAAATAGGTGAGGATACAGGTTTCCTGATTTCTATGATATCGTAATCTATTATGTGGCCGATTGTGTATGTTGTTGTTGTTCTTTTTCTGTTATTTTATTCTGTTTTATTCACATGAGCATATGCTTGTGTAATAAATGAAATGAACTACTGAAAGTTGAACCAAAAGGTTTTTTCGATCAAAAACACGAGAAATGGTGACTGAAAGTGTCACAAACTTGCTTTAAATTGTTTATTCATGAAAATTATCAAAAACTCAATTGGAGGAGTACCACCATTACTTTTTCCACCCCAATCTTATTGAGTAAAACTCGAGCAGACATCTTCAGAATAGCTAATTAGATGAGCAAAGCGTCCCTGTCAATTCCAGTCGCTATCAAACATGCATGCACCACACAGCACCGTCTGCTGACCCGTGCCGCACGACCAATAACGGTGCATGGGGCGGTGCTTTATGATATAAGGGTGATTGAAAGCGACTGCATACCGTATACGATTGATGGTCATTATGCGATAATGTTTGTGTTGTGGATAACAAGGCCGAAAATAAATGGTGCATACCTGTCTCCTGATCGTACGTCGTTACCTTAGCGAAAACTTGATGACAGTAAACTCGATAAGCGCGGTGCAGCTTGCGACGGTCAGCTGCACCAGCTAAATTCACCGCTACAGTCTCACGCACAACGGGATACACGTCATCGAACATCTGGAATGAAGAATTAAATGAGAAAAGAGAACTAAATAACATATCAAGTAGGTAGATATAATATGACAGAAGGAATCGTGCATCCCGACAGCCTTTTGCACTTGAAGAGCAGATAAAATATGCGAGTAAATGAATATGTACAGTGGGCGACGGTGGCGGTGACCCCCTGCGGCCTCGAAAAGGAATGTTCACCAGGATAACAAACTATGGGGTGTTCTTGACAGTTAGTTAGTTTTCTGATTAGGTAACATCAAATGTGACGAAAAAATACCGCGAAAACCCAGATTTGTCACTCCTTCGTGAGCGGCGCGGCAGCGCCGCGTTCTTTTCGAGGCCATGGATGGGTCACCGCCATCGGCGCCCACTGTATGTGAATAAACATGAAATAAATAGGAAATTAAATCTAACTTGAATATGTTCCCTAACGGGGTTGGACCCATGGTCGCGATTTCGAAACCACTCGTGGAAGCAGGTTGGCTCGCCACATCTGCAGCATCATAATTGAACAACATTAGTCTTTTAGAGCACTTTGACAACAAATTGCTCAAGAAATCTTTTCAAAGAAAGAAATATAACGCTACAAATGTGTAAATATACAGAATAAAAACCTACTTTGGTTGATACAGTACGCCTCGCAGCTTGACGAGGTGTTGTGACTTCGCCAAAGTCCTCTCCAATATCGTTTGGTTGGGATGAACCATAATTAACTAAAATTTCCATAATCTAGTACAAGAGGATTCAGTGAAATGTACCCGACAGCACGCTTCGCACCACACGTAACGTGGCACTCCAGCTGTCTGCGCATCTGAACATTTCATTGATATCAACGACCCCCATTGACAAGCGATGCTCTATCCTCCTGTCCATACCTGTCCAAACAAGTGTGTGAAGTGTGCGAATGGGTCTACTTTACTGAAGTCTTACTGAAGTCTTCTCTCCAACGCTTACCAAATTGTACTAAAGGGTAAGACGAACCAATCAGCCATTGGGTTACGGTAATTCACAGTGTGTTAGACGTAATTGCCCTCACCGCGTTATATTTTGCGGTAAAACTTAAGAACATGGGAATTTATGAATAGTAGTGGTCTGGTGGGTGTCCTTCCGCATATTTTGTGTGGAGCGGACCGAAAAAGAGGTCCTGCAAGGCACTGTATGTATTCGTCGTTCGGCCCTGGCGAGGTTGCGCGCGTCCAGCAAGCTGCTGAGATGGAAGAAGAAAGCACAGAAGCTAATGTGGCACTTCACAGCTCTCATGCGGGTGCAGATGTATGGAGCGTGCCCTCCTCTGATGTTGAACGGCAGTACATTTGGCGAGGTTTGTTTGGCAACCTCGCAGACGAGCTTGCAAACTAGCCAGGCAAACGAACCCCGTCAAATGTATTGCCAAACAAGAAGTCCCGTAAAATGTATCGCCAAGCAAAATTTTATCCCGTAAACTGTCTTGCCAAACACATTCTCTTGGCAAATGTTTAACACCAGAGTCATACAGCACAGGATGTTTCCTTTCTTAAAAAGCTTCCCAAAATTTGTCTTTAGAATCAATCCTGAATGCATTTCGAAGACGTAAAGAGAGTGTCCAGGCCAAATGTTCGACATTTCTAGCATTTTCCTTGATAGCTGATTGCAACAATATCAGACTGATAATTGAAAACTGATAACTGATTTACAGGGAATGTCAATCACGATTGCCACTCTTGCGGCCGCAACATCCATGCGGCGCGGGCGACGCAACACCCAACATCCACTGTGTTCGCCCGCGCCGCGTGGATGTTGCGTCAGCGGGAGTGGCAATCGTGATTGACATTCCCTGTACAGGAAACGTCAATCACGATTGCCACTGCCTCGGTCTGGTCGCGCCGCAACATCCACGTGGCGCGGGCGAGGAAATGGGGATGTTGAGTGTTGCCTCGCCCGCGCCACGTGGATGTTGCGGAGCGCCCTGTCCGAAAGAGTGGCAATCGTGATTGACGTTCCCTGTATGTTTGCAGTTTACTTGCGAACATTAAAGGGGTTTTTACAGTTTTGACGCGTCGCGCCGCGTCCTATGCTTAAGCATAGGGCGCGGCAACGCAGTGCGAGCTGGCGCGAGCTCGTTGCGTCAAATGCCGCAAGGGGGTCCTTGTACACTTTTTCCCGCGGCGCGTCATTTTGCGAGCTCGCACTGCGGGCTGCGGCAAGGAATGCTCGGGGGCATTCTTTGCTGCTGCGGCAACGCGGTAAATCACTTGTTCCTCACAGTTGCATGCATTTTGAACCTTTTTCTTGTTTGATGTTTGTTTTTTTCTAAGTGATTTCTCTCGTAAAACTTGTGCTCACCTCTCGTGACAGTTATTTCGCTGTTTTACTTAGGTTTTACTAACTGTTTCGCTGCATTCCAAGCAACATTTCCAGTCCTTTAATTGCGGCAACCTGCGACGTTTGCCGCAACCCTAGCGCGAGTTGAAATGCGAGAATTCAGCTCGCAGCGAGTGGTTTCTCGCGTCGCGCCGCGCCGCAACTTGCTGAAAACTGTAAAAACCCCTTAACTCCATTTTCAATAGCTAAGCTTGTCCGTTTGGTGGCGGACGCTGGCGCGCGCATATTTCTTTTTTTTTGCAGCTAACCCATCTTCATGTTTTTGGAGAGCGAAAATGCTTGATAATGTAAAAAGTTTTTTTGCCGCAGCCTGTAGGTTTTGTCGGTGAACAGGTGGAATTAAGGAACTCCATCCGCATTCCGGTGAAACAACACAAGTTTGCGTTATGGAGACGGTTACGGAAACAAAATGTTCTACGAATATTAGATTTATAGAGACGAAGTCCTCCCATGAGCACTCACTGTGCTAACAGACCATATACAGTCTGGTAGGATGCACAGGGCGCTTGATCTGACATTGGCTGCAATTGCGTCCGCTTGTTTTCTAAGCCTACTTCACTAGGTTTTGATGTGAATTTGGTGTTATTCCTTCTATTTTGGTGTGCTGCATCTACATATCTCCTTCAGAAGGGATTCTTTGGCGTTCCTCCATCGCTGGGAACAAGTGTGGTCGTAGTTGCGGACAATGTCAGATCATGGGCCCTCTGTGGGCTACAGGAAACGTCAATCACGATTGTCACTCACGCGCCCGCAACATACACGCGGCGCGTGCGAGCGCTGTGGATGTTGGGTGTGGCCTCGCACGCGCCGCGTGTATGTTGCGGGCGCGGGAGTGGCAATCGTGATTGACGTTCCCTGTACCAGACCATACATCATCTGCTTCCAAAACCGAATTTTTTGTGAGCATTTTTTGGTTGTTTTTTCTTTGCTCAAGTATGAGTTCATCTGTGTTCTGTAAACATTTGATGTTAACTAATCTGCCGACCGCGACGTTGACGACGGCAACGCTCGGTTTGGCGAGGCCGCCTACTTCAGTTCGTAACAGGTGATACCGATATTAACAGCTCTTACAGCCACCCGCAATTAGAGGTGCAAGCGAGGTGCGAGAATTTTCCGAGCGCACCTCTTGACCGGGACTCCGCGGCCGAGCTGCTGTGAACGTCCAAGTCCGCAAATTCGCCAACTACATCATTGCACACGGTAGAGACGCCTATCTTCTTTATCCGTCAAGAACTTCATGTTTTTTTTTAATGAAAGCAACTCCGGGCATCACTACTGGATATACCACATGTTACCGTAGCCCTTCTTCCTTCGTATTCACTACTGTTCTCCAAAATGCACTCACTGAGGTAACACAATGTAGAGCGAAAAATTATTATTGCGAATGTTAGAAAAATAGCGTATTTACGTTGAATCCTAAAACAAACCTTTGAGATTGTAATTAGTAACAACTAGTATGAGGCTATGGTGACAAAGCCACTAGATCACCCTCAATTCACATGCAGTCAGTTTCAGCGAGAAGAAAATTCGTAAAAGACAAAGTATGACCTACTACGTGAAAAAAACAAAAGTTCGGGATCTGTTGCGGCACAATCAGGCACAGAAAGCACAATGAGTGATGTACACACTAAATAGACAATTGACTCGCATAGGAACATAACATTCTGTGTGGAAAAAAGAAAAGATTCAACAAACAAATACAATGAACCATGTAAGACAAACATTGAAAGAAAATACTTCACAAAACCGCCGAAACGTACCCTTGATCGGTAGATAACGCCGCTAAAAGTACCTGGTACAGCTATGCATAGCTACCTCATCGCACGAGACTCAAATAAAGGAAGTGACGAAAGATTAAGGTTCAAAAAAGACTATTCAATTAAAACAAAACACACACGACTAACGGCAATCACGGAAGCAAATCACAATACGTAATAGAAGACGAGAGCAAATACATACATAACAACTATGCTTGGGCCGAATAGGAGACATGCACATCGGTAAACACAGAATTAGTGATATTCGCATACGCATCACAACATTGCGTAACGAACTCTTAACAAATGGCATTTCGCCCATCAGAAAGAAGAAAACGAAAGCCTTTCCGCGGAGTGGATGATATGGGGAATTCGGGCAGAAAACCCTGGAAGGTCTCGTTAATCTTCGTCATCTAGCAGGTCATCCTCGTCGTAGATGTCATCTTCATCGCTGAAGTACATCTTGTTGCCAACGATACCAGAGCCAGACACAGCCGGGCGCTTTGCTGACAGTCCTCCACCACTGAAATTGAGGCCATACTAGTGTTGAACTGAGGGTAATAAAAGTTATAATTCAAAAAAAGCAGGATTAGTTGACTGAGTAAAGGGACGTAGGAAGTAGAGTTTACGGTGTGCCGTGGAGGGTTATTGCCATACGACTATGCGACTTTCGTTTTCAAGCGGAATTTTCTTTTGTTTTTCGAAGTTCATCGAGTCAGAGTAGTTCAGAAGAGCCGAAAACCCGAAAAACTTCTCCCGAAATACGTGACGGTCTTATAAATGCGCACCGCTATTTGTAAAAAGGTGACTATTGGATGATGGAGCCAGTGATTTAGGAGCTGCACTCGCAGCTCAACTTTTTCTCAATTTCAATCCTATCTAAATAAGTCCACATAGAGAGAACAGTTCAGAAAATCATCTTGTCACACGTTGAAGCCCAAGAATGGATTAATTTCCAAAAAAAAAAAGGAAACCAAAAGCGTCCTCACGAACGATTCGCCAATTGCTCATCGAGTATAAAAATGTTGACGAACAAAAAACTTGCAGTAACTGTGATACAGCAATAAATTAGAGACGTCACTGAAAAGCTCACTGCCGCTAGGAAAAGCACTGATGAGGACTGCTGCAGTTAAATGTGTAATATGTACTACCTAGCGGTGCCTAGCAGCTTCAAACTCCGAAAAGCGCTGGAGAATCCAAAGTAATCCGGAATGGCTATTCAATCTCATTATTCGCGCCTGACAATAACCCAGTGCCAGAATCCTATCACGAATTGCTGGGTTGGGCACAGATTATCTGTGGCGGTCATGCTTAATTTTGGATCATAATATATTAGACGCTTGTGTGCGCCATGAGTGCGACTATACGATGAAGGAAAAACCCATCCGCAGATTTTTTCATTCGCAGAGTGTCGTTGACGAGGCTTCATGAAAACCTCTTAGCAAATGGCCGCGTCTGAGTAAGTAATTGCCCTTTCAACATGTGCTGGTATTCATTGCAGCTGCAGCAGACGCCAAAAACTCATCCAGGAACCGTATGCATCACTGATCTTACTCAAAGTAAAAGTGTTAACACTATACAAATCTATCCAAGGCGGCTGCGGGCGTCAGCGCTTCTACCCTGGGAAGGACAAGATCTTCAAGAGATCTTAAACGAGCGAATCTCAGCGATACATTCGGAAAGAGTAAGATTAGGCCCGTAATCATATTTTAGTGCAATTGTTCGAAAGAAAAAGAGGCATTTTGTCCCTAAAGATTGCTAGCAGCAACTACGATATTTTAATGTATGAAGAGGCGTGATCAACCAAAAAAAAACAGGTAAGGCGCCGTTCATACTTGCCGCGCGTTAAAGTCGTCGGTACTCGACGCATTATAGGGAAGGAGAGACCGGCAAACAGGGAATTTTCCTACTTTCGGATTCACCACAGCCGCGCGAACAAACTAAATTTTCATTTCCGCCACATCCAAACAACGCAAAAACTTCGTGAAGCTCTGGTGACGCGTCAGCTTCGCCGCGCGACAAGCATGAATAACGCCTAGGACATCAAACTGCCAGGATGGAAATGACTCTGAACCAGATAGGTGTGCAACTATTGAGAAAGTTGGCCTCAGACATATTGGGTTGATTCAGAACCAATCGTCTTAGGATATCAACTCCTTATTCCCATTCATGTTTCATCGACCAAGTAAATAAAATTCTGTCAAAATAAGATGAGAAAGACCTTGCAATGCTAGTATAATATAAATGAAGCAATATCACTGCTGACATTCAGTAGAAAAAGGCATTCGCCACATTTGAGTTAGGAAGCTGTTAGCACGTTTCAATAAAATGAATAAATATCGTATTTTAATAAAGTAAGATACAAAACAAAAACAACCCACAATGATGAAGGAGCCGCACGCTTCCTGGGTGGTCGTTTTCGCTTTGGTTCAGAACGATGTCGCATGGCACACCGGAATTTACGCACAATCGGATACATCATTTCGATCGATCGCATCACATCACTCTCCGATGATGCTGAACGTAAAAAAAGCGTCTTTTTAATGTAGACATCATGTGCAAAGGAAGGGGCAAAGAACAAGGAATAAAAACAAACAGTGAATGTGAGCAAATTCCAATCAATCACTCCCTGGACACTTTCAGGAAATGAGCCCTTTAAAACGCTCGTGATGATGTAGGTCCCCATAAAACCGAGTATGCGAACACTTAACATACTTCGGGGAACTAGAGACCATGTAAATACATTTTATGGCTGAGAAGTGTCCAAACAGATGGTAAACATTTGAAGGAAAACCACCAAAATGGACACAAAAATATAAACAAACCTCCAGTTACAGTAATACTACCAGTCGTATGAATTCGCAGGGTAGCTTTCGGATCCTGAGACCGCCAAACCAAACCGACCGACAACTCAGGCTCATATTGAGATTGAGCAGGATATTGTTGTGCAAGCTATAGTCAAAAAATTGAATGTGCTCATAAAAAATATGTTAATTAATCAAAGAATAAATGTCACCTCTTCAATTTTAATTCCAAATGGCATCCTACACGTTGCTAAAACATTGCACACCTGAAATCAAACCGTTTTCAGCCGCGGTGAAACATCGAACAACGACAACGCCACTCCAATGCTTTTACCTTATAATTTCGTATCCTAACAATGTCTTTTTCCTTATTCATCGTTTTTTGAACCCGTCGAGCTATATTACGAGCAGCAATCATACAATCAGCCTCACTAAAAACAACATTGCAATAGGAAACAATAACTAACAAGTAGACAAATGATTGTAGTACCTCTTGCATCCAACGATGTACACCTTGCCAGAACTGTAGATTTTCACATAGCAATTCGGCTTGCGCTTTTGCTTGAGTAGAACCTTAAACGTAAATAATTTACAAAAGTTATCAGGTACTTATAATTACTGAAAGGCTGGGACAGCATATTACGGTGAATAGGAACCCATTTTGGTCTCCCAAACTTCATTGCCTTTCAATTCCTGGTTTTCAAGTGACATCTAATGATACGAAAATAGTTTATATAGATAATTTTCCACTAAGCTCTTCCATAGAAGTAAATTGAGGAGAAATAAAAACCGGGATCACAGGACGAGGTGAACGGGATAGATAAAACACCTGGCAGCAGTTTTAATATGTGTCTTTTGGACTGAAAGTGACGAAGAAAAGGCATTTAAGAAAGAGAAGCCTAACAAAGAAAACAACCAAGGAACGACTCGTCCTAGATGCGTGTGCTGGACGCGCGCACGTCCATATGACGAACAATAAACCTAGCCGCAGCCCTGACGCAACTCGGACGCACGCATTGTCGATCTGGCAGCTATACACAGCGGTCGCGCCGCATTTTCATTAAAGGTCTGTATGCAGCATAACATTGCATAGGAAAACGTGTTGCAACTGCATGCGAGCGTCTGATACGCAACTGACGCATGCATCTAGTACAAATTGCCATTGAAACGCGTAGAAGGAAATTAGAAGGAAATTAGTGTGAACCCAATGAGCAAAAGGAAGGAAGTGGGGGTGTACTAGGAACCTTAGAGTCTGTGAGCCGGTGAAAGGAATGCCAGCGTTTGTAAAACAAGCGAAACTATAGGTGTTTTTAACGATGAAAATGTTTGACGTGGTTATAATGCGTCCAAAAACTACCTATACAAGTAGCTCAAGATTTTAGAAGAAAGTCATTCAGCAGATGCTTGGATTCACTGATTCCACTAACTGATTTAATTCTTTTTTCATCTATGATGATTACTTTCCGCAGAAAAAATTTAGTAAATGTGAAGGTAAGACAAATAAATATTCTTCATTCCCTCTTCTTCAATGTTACAAATGGGTTGACTTCTGGGTAAACCACAAGATGTAGAACCAACCACCGCAACGGCAAAAACTCGGCTTCACTTGCTTGATGAATAGAATGATGAGAGTGATAACACTGTTGCACTACGCCACTTTAATTGAAACTGAATAAAGTGTGAAAACCACACGTTTTTTCTTATACTGCCACGCATTAAAGCTTCAGGTAGACTAAACACTATCCATGATCTCAATTTAAGAGTTAGCGATGATGAAATTCGCCGCTAATATCTTCAGTTAGTCGGAAATGACCCAGGTATTAAATATAAACTTTGAAGAAAAAATATAACAGCACAGAAACGAAGAATACTCACCCCACGACCTCTGTCGAATGTCACATTGTTGGTATTCAAAGCTAACTTTCGAAGATCTATATGCAATGGCAAGGTGTAATTACAAACCACGTTTCGTATCTGTAATTAACCTCTACTTGTTCGTGCTCCATAAATAAATGACAACTAATCACACCTGAATATCAATTTCCCCATCATCCTCATCAAAATTGTCCTCAACGGCCTCACTCGTCGAAGGATCTTCTTGCACTTCGGGAGCGGGCGGCTCCTCCACTACCTAATCAATGAATGAGGTGAGAAACACACGTGAGTATAAAAACATGGACTACAAACATTTGATTAACATACTTAAGGGGATTACATGTCACGTACGGCGGATCACCGTAGGGACAAGCCGTGCTACAAGGTCATCATCAGCGAAATAGAAAAAAGTGTGCAACGGAGCGCGGAGAAAGGGCAAGAATACAGTACAAAAACTAATAGGAAAATACGTCTCACAGAGAAAGTATACCCAATTATTGGCAAAAAAAGGGGAGAAATTATTGATTACACCTCCGGAGACTGCAACAGCGGACTCCTGGCCAAATTCGTAACATAAAGTTGGAGTAATTTTTAGTCCAAGTTATAGGAATAGTTGAGAAGCGCATTACAACTGCGAAAAAAAGAACAGAAAACAAGAACAGAATTTTTGAAGGTTAAAGCTATTCGCTTGTGCCATGTCAGCTTCCATATTTGCAGCAATAAAAAACGCCCAAAATTTGTACCTAAGTACTATGAAATGTCAAAATCTCATTTAACACTTTTAGGCGACTCCTTTCAACAGCATTCTTCCATGTATGAAGCGTTATACCTGAAAAGGGCGCCGCGGTCCAGCGCTGCAATTGGCCGGTTACGCCAATAGACCAATTGCCGAGCTTAGCCACGCCACCCTCTCCAGTAAGTACGCACTACACCTCATTCTCCCTTGATGTAGACTCCGAGAGTGTTTGGCTCAACTGTTTGTTGTCTCGAAGCAGAAGTGAAATGGGTAAAACTGACTTTTTAACAATTGAACGCAAAATGGGGACAGTAACAAAAAAATTAATGTCGAGGTAACTAAATCACAAGGTTGGCTCACCGGCTCAGGTGAAGGCTCACGTATCGGCACAGCCAAATTCAATGAAGAGGAGCAATTGTCGTACGAGACATACTCTGATGTCCCAGAAAAATCACCAGGGGTTTGGCTAGGCAAGGTGGTCACCGACGCGTAGGTGTACTGTTGTGTCAGTTCTTGTTGTTGTCCGCCAACAGTGTACACCGCTGCAAAACCATTTCAAGAGAACTGTGTGGTGCAGAAAAACGTATCGCAATAGTACACCAAATCTTGTTAGTAGTTCAGAGAACCAAAGAAAAAAGTTGTGCAAACCCTGCTGTTGTTGATGCACGTATTCACCGCCTTGTACTAGCGGTTTTTGTTGATACAGCGGTCGTTGCAAAATCGTATGTTGTTGTTGTTGCTGCTGCTGCTGCTGTTGTTGTGGTTGTTGTGGCTGGTGCTGCGGCTGTTGTTGCTGTTGTTGAACCAGCAAAGGTCGACTCCGTGGAATACCACCTAAGCTGCTTTGACCAAGGTGATGCGTGTACGCTGCAATGAGATTTTATTTTCCCAAGACAATGCGAAAAAGCAACGATTTGCATGTCAACGGTCGGAAATTAGCATCACTGACTTATTCCAGGGCTTTGATTCACATGCACTTGTGACGGTGACTGCGTTGTTCGCCACACTTGCCCCACGATCGGCCTGGCTTGCACAACTGGCGATCGAACAAACGTTCCAGCTTTTACTGACGCATGGACCACCCTGCACAAATTGATCCAGGTCAAGAAAATCGGTCAGAAGGGTGAAGAAAATATAGAATATAGATGTAGTCAGCTCGTATCACTTAGCGAAACAAGGAATCATTAGCTGATGAAAAAGCAAGAAGCCTTGCCATTTTCGGATAATTTCAAACCTTCAGGTAATTACAGTCTGTTCCCTGTAACGTACACTGCAGATCACGCTCCAATCGAACGCGACGACATGGCACGAGAGGCCGATCACTTGCTGCTAACGTATAGAGAGCTGATCGGCCACTACTACCACGCCATCGCGTTCGATTGGAGCGTGATCTGCAGTGTACGTCCCAGGGATCATATTATACAACGGCAAAACTTACCCTAAATGAACGCAATAACACATTTCGAGCTTATAATTCAAGATTGAAATTTATATTTAAAAATGTAGGACAATTTCTTACAAAATTCCGCTTGATTCCTGTTCCATAAGTACAAGCAGTTAGGATTGAAGAAATTATTATCATAAAACCCAAGCCCATTCCGTCAAATAGGTTGAACAATATTTTGAACCGTCTTTCCACACGATTTCCGTGGAGTCGGTGCAGTAAACAATGTCCCGGCATGAAAAGGACTATCAAAATCACTGCATAAAAACTTGAATGTCAAAAAAAAAAATAAATGCAACGGAAATCACCAACAAAAGCGAACGGATTTCCGTGAAAATCAACTACTTCCCGTAACAATTCAGCACAAAATGTGACCGAAGCAAGAAAACACATGATTACCGAGTATTATCGCACAAAAACTAAAATTACATAGAAATCCCACGAAAAAAGGTAATTGCGAATATAACGAAAAATAACGGAATTTCTGTGAGAGAAATTTGAATATATCAGCTACGTCAAGAAAGATTATCATTTTAAAAGGAAAAATGGCTTGAAATGCATGGCAACCTCCTCAAGCATGAAAAAAGTAATTGATTAAACGCAGGTGTCATGTACTATCCCTGCTGGCTCAACAAATCAAACAGGTGACTTCATTAACTGAATTCTATTTGGAAAGTATTTATTAATGATTTACTACGTGATTTCTCACGTACTTTTCAAACAATCGAAGACCAAAAGGGCAACTCGAAACAAATCAAACAGAAACGTACTCTATTTAACAAGTTTCAAAGTACACGTGAAAAATTTTCACCACCATTTAAACTGCTATACGTAGGCTTGAATTTACCGAACATGACAAGCCACATGTTAGGTTCGTTCATGGAAAACCAGAAACTTTTTGTAGATGATGGTATCTTCAGAACTAATTCATACCACCTTCTGCAACTGAGGAATTGAACAAAGAGAAATTTCCCACTCCCGATGCTTACATTCACTTTTTAATTGAATTTTGCCATGTGGTAGGTTCTATTCCCTGCAAAATCTTGGATAGATCGTACGAGGATTCAATGAATCAAATTTCTAATTGAATAAAATCTCTGCACGATTTTCCTATGATTGCAGAGGTAAATGAGTGCGCTGCTTACTGGGCGGGGGTTTCTGTTTCCAAAAGCTATGTCCACATCGAATAGATAAACAGTAAGCATTATCTATTACTTTTCATCGATTTCTACATCTTTTAATGCATTTTACCTGTCCCTTTGCTCCCTGAGCTATGCAATTTTCGTTTCTTTCAAAATCTCCTTTGTAGGGCACACTCTGGGTTTTATTCGAATGAATAAATAACAAAATTTTCAGCTGCTAATCTTCGTTTCACGTGTAAATCTTATATGAGAACTAAGGATTACTGCAGGTTTTTCTTCCTCTTATCAATAAGATAGAAAAGCGTAATTAAACGAAATAAGGTCTAGTTTTCCATGAATTAGACACCTTAAGAGGGAATACCGGCTAGGATCTGTATACTACGTGTAACCTCCACCTATCCTCACTTTCCATAGTATACTTCCGTTTTTCTACATATTGGCATCTCCCAATCTATGTTTTATTTCTATCCCTTACTGTCTGGCACTGATCTGACTAACTGATCCAAACCGAGATCCATAAAAGACTATAATTTGAATGGGAATACCTATGATGATGCCTGCCTGAGCATCAGATCAAAAATAGAGAAAAATACGTAAAAAATGATAACAAAAAAGCGTAAAAACAAAAATTAAAGCAAGTCAAAAACACTCAACGAAACGACCTCACCTTTGTGTCTGCACAGGACGCTGAACAGCCGGAGCTGCTGCTTGAGTGGACGGATGCGGGGGTGCCATGTAACTGTGATCGTGATCATAGGCGGAAACACTCATCTCCGACGCGGAACAACGGGTAGATTCAAAACCCTAGACGATGTGGTACGTACGTATCGTACAAGACGGCAAAAACGGAGACGACGCCAAAACTGCTTCCGTGTACCGATTATGACTGCCAATAACGAGAGCGACGGCACACACACACACACACACACACGTGAGCGACGTGTTACTAGGAGAATGACTCATGGACGTTTTCCTCGAACGAAAACGCGTATGACGCGACGAGAAATGAGGGAAAAACGGAAATGAAGCGTGGGCGGAGGCAGCAATATTCGCGAGAAATAGTGCTAGTTGTTAAAAGCCAGCTGAAAAGCCATGAAAGTCAAAAGAATCCACGGCAAACGGCTAGAAATCGCTCTTTTAGAAGACTATAGCGGAGAGTTAGGGGAGTACTGCTCGCAGGACCCCACCAGTACCAGGTAGTACGACCTATGGATCTCATGACACAACAACACGATGCGTGGTCTATGCAAATTCAGGCAAGGCGGTCGAGGCCACAGCGAGCACACCACGCCCTTCGAGCGGCACAATCGACCGCCGCGCGCGCGATGTCGCGCGGCGTCGCGTGACACCGCGCGACTGCCGCCGCGCCGCCCGCGCGCATCCGAGGTCGCCCGCCATTCCACGCACGCGCTGCCACCGACTGTCACCCCGGAATTCCGATCAGTCAACCACTGATTCAGGGAATGGCGCTGCAAAAATCGCTGCTGATCCGAGTCAGCTCGATGACTCGCATCGCACCACCAGCGAGCGCGATTCCAGTTCGAAAAGCTGACGAGGAAGAAAAAAAGAGAAAAATCTCAGCTTTCATTTTCAGGGACTTTGTCACCAATCGTACATTCAGTCCATAGTTTGTTTCAAAGGCGACAGCAGCAGAACTTTGACGCATAAACATGTTTGAACTGCACTCAACGGCAAGCATACATGTCCTATCTTGTTAAATTGCCGGGTACTACATGTTTTAACATGTTATAGTGCGTTCCGCCAGGGACGATAGTTGGAACGATGCCAGAGAGTCAAAGAATATGGGAAAGTGTGCATCGATTGGGGAGGGTGACAAGAAAAACAGGCAATAGGCGCGATTATTCAACCATCGTCGCGCGTGGAACAGACTATACTTCTTGTCTAAATTTCCTCCAACTATCACACCCAGTAAAACACACTACTATAACCCTTCTAGGCAAATGAACCATGACTCTAAAACGATTAGTCACCAGAAATTCGCACGCACCAACCGCTTACCACGAATTTCGCAACCTTTATAGCCCTCCGTATGGCTGCGCGAAAAAAATGGGCGGGGCTAGGTGAGGGCTGTCTCTCGTCGTCTGCGTTCTCTCCACGCTTGAAAGCTCTCCCGGTTCCCCCTGAAGAAACTGAAAGTATAAAGAGAACACGTATTTCTACGATTCCATATACACAGCCGTCGTCTGCGGCAGAACCATAAGCGGCTTAAAATCGCTTGCACTCGCCAGCAGGTTTGCTGGTGAAATTTCACACAGGTTTCGTATGCATGTCAGTGTCTAGACTACCAATATATTCAACATGTTTCATACTTGTTTTTCACAAGTCTTCGGGGCATTAATTGAGCATTTATAGGAGTTTCCAGCAGTCCGGACCCATTCGCACGCAACATTAGCGTCTCGGAACTCGTATTGTCGATTTTGCACTAATATTCATTCTGTTGTTTTTTGTTTCTAATTTCCATGTGAAAATTTGAAAGGAACTGAAATACGAGTTACGGTCTGGTAGCGCACATACAGTCTGTTCCCTCAAACTTACGCTGCCATCCTCGCCCCGATCGAACAAAGCGGCGCGTGCGTGTTCGATTGGGGCGCGATGTGAGGCCGAT
>JARK01001381.1:640877-650898 GCA_000688135.1 Ancylostoma ceylanicum
CCCATTGAAGCAGGTGCCTTTATCTGAAACTGACCCAGAAAACGGGTCATGTATGAAAACGCTCTTTTACTTTATATCTCTTCCAGATCAAAAATTCGGGAGTTGCGCAGTTGTCAGCTGCCGAGCCCGTAAGATTCCGAGTAGAATGGTATATAACACTTGATACTTCCTTTAACGCTGGGCTGAAAAAGCCTGCCTGAGCCAAATGCCCCGTGTAGCTCAGGGGGGTTAGCGAGGGAGCACGCAATAAGGGAGGGTGCCAGACGCGAGGGTGAGCCAGACGGGGTATTTGGCTCACCCTGGTTTTTCCGTCGGGAGTGAACGAAAGTATCAAGTATTATATATCATTCTGCTCAGAATTTCCTTCTCAATTCAGCTGACAACTGCGCAACATCCAGTTTCTTCAAATGAGCAAGATAATCCTCTTTTCACGTTTTCAGGAATTTCTCAGCCATTTTCAGTTGCACCTTTGTGATCTTGCTGTCATCCAGTCCTCAATAACATCGGCAAGAAGTCTGACAACTGCGCAAAGCTTAATTTCCCAAATGAAGAACGATATTGTCGGTCAAACCGTAATTTTGCCGCAAATTCCCATCAATTTCATGGAAACATTTTCTTCAAAGGAATCAACCGGCCATGTATGAACATCGACTTTTCTTAGACTGTATTGTGTGAAGAATTTAAGCCACAACAGCGCATTTCATGTAAATCTGCTTTGCCTGAATTACAATGCATAGTATCATTCCCTTTTTTTGGTCCAAGACTGCGTCCCGGACCCATCTTATCCTTTTCGCCATAGGTGAAGGTTCCCCATCCGGGCTCAATCAAAAGTGATGGTGGCCTGAGACACGTCTCAGGCTATCGGACGTATGCTCACACCGCGCCCCAATCGAACACGCACGCGCCGCTTTGTTCGATCGGGGCGAGGCTGGCAGTGTAAGTTTGAGGGAACAGACTGTAGGGCCCATGATCTGACATTGTCCGCAACTACGACCACACTTGTTTCCAGCGATGGGAGAACGCCACAGAATTCCTTTTGAAGGAGATGGATGCAGCACGCCAAAATAGAAGGAATGACACAAAATTCACATCAAAGCATAATGAAGTAGGCTTAGAAATCAAGCGGACGTAATTGCGGACAATGTCAGATCATGAGCCCTGTGTATGCTACCAGACTATACAGCGGAAATTATTTTCACAGATGAATGTCGCGTTTTTATACAACCCTACTCAACCTTACTAAAGCGTTCGCGCTCATACAGTGGGAGCCGATGGCGATGACCTATCCACAGGCTGGGAAAGAGCGCGACGCGACCGCGCCGCTCGCGATGGAATCGTCGCTGCGGTGGCGAATCTGGATTTCCTCGGTAATTGTTCATCACATTTGATGTTACCTAATAAGAAAACTAACTGTCCAGAACACCCCATATGTAGTTTGCTGTCCTGGAGGGGATTCTCGCTTGAGCGGCGCGGTTGTGCCGCGTGCTTTCCGACGCCGCAGAGGAGTCACCGCCATCCACGCCCACTGTACGCATGGGTCCGAACCGCTGGATCGTTTACCGTTTACCGTGGGTAATCTCAATTATGCCTCCCGGTTCTGAGCACAATATGTTACAGATGTTGTTTTGAAAGTCAAGACCTCTCCGGCAATTCGTGGAAATTTACGACGAACGATTCCCGGGCAATGAAGTGGTTGCTAAGCACATCTTTCCTATGAACACAC
Organism: Ancylostoma ceylanicum; assembly: GCA_000688135.1. Taxonomy (NCBI): domain Eukaryota; kingdom Metazoa; phylum Nematoda; class Chromadorea; order Rhabditida; family Ancylostomatidae; genus Ancylostoma; species Ancylostoma ceylanicum. The sequence goes on from JARK01001381.1 coordinate 642,601, forward strand.
AGGACCAAACGGATATATGAGCGCCACCGCCACCAGGATTAGATACTTGCTGTACTTGTCAGCAGCTCGTCAGCAAATTCTTGGATTTCCGCGAGTTTCACCCTATTTCACCACCATTTAAATATGATTTCTGTGACCCTAAAAGCCCTCAGGTACGGCGAACCTTCAGGGACAAAAAATCCACGCAGGTACTGCCTTTATATTTTCAAATTAAGTGTTAATAAAAGTTTGAATGTTAACTTTGAGAACTATTTCTACTTAGCCGCGTCCGCGCACAGTGTTTCTCGAGCCTTCCTCCAGCTAACAATTGATGGAGAAACCCATTAGGTGCATACCACTTGGAAATATTTCCCAAAAAGGTCATCTACGCTTGCCTTATCGCCACATCTGAGCGTGGCACTTTTTTTCTTCGAGGAATGCCTGGAAACGAACGGATGGTATTTTGCCTTCCCGCGTATCTGAGAAATGTGCGATAAAGTGCCCTTCGCGCGTAAGATCGGCTACTTTAAGACAAATGGCAGATTGTAAATTGTATCTCCGCTAGTGGAAATACTTGTAAATATTACATTTGACCTTTTAAAGTAACTTACTTTGTTATTAGTGAAACAGCTATCGAAAAGCTTGAAAATAGGAGCAACACGAGAAATAATTGTTTTCGGAAATAAGAATGGGTACATTTGCGCCTGTACTTGTCCCCATACACTATTTAAATTCATTTATGATATTTTCTCCCTATTGAGAGACGTGTACAATGGGCGTAGATGCCGGTGACCTGTCTGCGGCCTCGAGTAGCACGCTGCGCGACCGCGCCGCTCGAGCAAGAATCCTCTCCGAGACATCAAATTATGGGGTTTTCTTGATAGTCAGTTAGTTTTCTTGTGAGTTACCATCAAATGTATGAACAACTATTAAGAAAACCCAAACTCGCCATCGCGGCGACGATTCTTTCGTGAGCGGAGCGGTCGCGCCGCGTGCTTTTCGAGGCCGCAGACGGGTCACCGCCATCGACGCTCGCTGTAGAAGTCCTGACCATTCCCTCGTTACGCCTATTTTCTGTGGCGGGATTCTTAAGCGTCCCTGGGGATCCTGTGATTTGCCGGAGTGCAGAGCGTTAAACCTGTGCCGGGTGGCGCGAAAACCGTACAACTGGCCATTTGGGTAAATTGACAAGTCGTAGAGCTTATCCGCATCAGCTTCCCAAGTCGCGCTCCCTACCCGCTTCACTTAATTGGACGAGCTTTATGGGGAAAATGGGTATAATCTTCCTGAGAGATTCGCCTCAGTAAACCATGCTAAGTTACGGTAAATATAGCAAGATATATCGCAATTCACTCAAGAAGCTTATGCGGTCCTGTCCAAAGCTGTTGAAAAGCCCAATTTCGAGCCGCAACTTGGGGAGCTTGTGTGCGGAGCCAAGGTAGGACTGACGGTTTCCGCATCATGCACTCCATTAGTGGTCACACATGAAGCGCACCTCCGACTCTGTAAGGGAGTGGATGACGAGGAACTCTCACGAGGAGTACGAATATTATGAAAAGGTGCGCTACCGGTAGAGCATTATTCAGGAATCTCATCCATCCGCATTGAGCCTTCCTCTGGCTCCGCCCACAAGCTCCCAAGGATCGAGGCTCGGAAACGGGTTTTTCTTTTGTTTTATATGAAATCACCTAGGCTGCTGTGATCAGCAACTCTTCATTTTCATAGGAGAATCTAAAAAATGATTTTGAGGTGGAATGGGACAGTGCTCTCTGACTGTAATTCCTCTTGGTAACAAACTTTATGTAATCTTTAAATAGAGTGAGTTTGAGTCAATCAGTATGCTTAACACACAAATTATCATGGCAGCAATACAATTTGTTTTTTCCACCTTACTTTTCCTTTTTATGAGAATTCAATAACAGCGGCTCGAAGGTTGCGTGTGTCCGTCACCGTCAACACACTTGGCTGGCACAATTTTTGGGGGAGTTCCACGCGGGGAAAGTTGCCACATGGTCACAATAGGATGCCGCCGGAATTCACTGGTGAGTAAAGGGCCCGGATGCATAATTGAGTTCACCCATGGTAGACATGTCAACGTTCCTAAATTTACCCCTTAACTGCACATATCAACATATTTATTTGTGCCTAACGTTGTCTATACCCAGCTGACAGCTGCTACTTATGGGTAATCATATCCATGGGTGTAAGATCCAGCGACGTTGAGATTCACATCCAGCGACGTTGAGATTACCCAGAGTGAACGTGTATGCACGCTTATTAACATAGGGTAAGCTTGTGGGGTACTAACATGTTTACCCTGGGTAATCTCAATGATGCATGCGGCCCCTGGATGCAATATTGAGATTACCCAAGGTGAAAGTGCTGACGATGGGTAAATGTGGCGGTGTTGATACGTTTACCCTGGGTAATCTCAATGATGCATGCGACTAAGGTCACCCATCACTGAGATTACCGAAGGTAAACGTGGTGACGCCTGTCTTAACGATGGGTAAACCTTGGGAGTGCTAACAAGATTTCTCCCTGGAAGAAGAAAAACAACATTCCCCACACTCCTGCGGTACCCAAACCTTTTCCAGCCATCCGATCGACACACAATGTCGCCGGCCTAACAGTTGATTGGTTTTTCTACTGTTTGGTGTGCCTGCTGCTTTGTTGAAAGACTACACCGCTCGCCGGCGACCGCGAGTGGTGGATCTTCCGGAACGTGAAGCGTATGTGCCTGGTGCCACCATTGTCTATTCGCATATGTACACGTGATGGTGCTGCAATGAGATCCACAGATTGTCGGAGCCGATTTCGATCCAGAAAATTGCGTTGATCGTTCTTCTTGGCCTCTGGTAATGGGGATGGGCGCCGAGTTGAGGGGTGTAGGGCAGAGAACTGGTGTTGAACATGCTTGTGGCTTTGTTTACACAAGCCACGATATCCACTCAAGTGTTCGGAGGAAATAAAGATGAAAAATGCTGTTGAGAAATCATGAAAGCTCGGGTAACCTTCACCGCTCAGGCACTGAGTGTGGTCATCGAATAGGGACTGCAATGCTCTAGTAAGCTCGTTGAATATATTTTCAGCATTGTGGGTGGAGTCCCACCTCAGAATCGTTTTTGAGATTTCCACATTGAAAGAATCTCCAATGGCTGCCAGTCAAAATGATACATGTGAGTCCGTTCAAAACCGCCGAAAACAACCCGTTTTTGAGCCCCAACTCTCAACGAGTCACTGGGCGGAGCAGGGAGGCGGGGCCAAGGCTCCTGCTAATCAATTCATTCCTGTAAGCGCACATTTACAGGAAAATCCTGCTCATCGGAATAGTTCCTCATCCACTCCTTAGCAGAATGGGAAACGCGTTTCATGTGTAGCCAGCAAGGGAGTACATGGTGCGGAAACCCTGCAATCTCGAGGTAGTTGGAGAAGTAAAGGCGGGATTACAGGGTTCTCGCATCCTTTACTCCACTCCTGGCAAAAAAATGAAACGCAGTTTCTCCTCTGCTGAGACGAGGATAAGGAACTCTTCCGATGAGTAGGATTTTCCTGTAAAGGTGCGCTCACGGGAGTGAACTGACCAGCAGGAGCCTCGGCCCCGCCCCCTTGCTCCACCCAGCGGCTCCTTGAGAGTAAGGGCTCGGAGACGGGCTTTTTCGGTAGTTTTTAACGAAATCACGTATACCATTCTGATCAGCAAGCACTGGAGATTCTTCTAAAGCTTACAACCTCGAAAACGACTCCGAGGTGGAGCGGTGCCCCTAACAAGGCCTGTTTACCCAACCTGACCCAAGCTCACACGAACAAACATCTCATTTACTTATCAATCTTCAATAAAAAGAATATAGACATTACAAGGGAGACAAATCCCACACCACGGGTTGTTAATGAAAAGAAGAAAAAAAAAAGAACTACCAGGCAAATCATCACCAATGAAAAAAAAAAACAAAAAAAAATGTAAATGGACATAAATTAATCATTTCAGATTTCAGAAAATTTCCATATGCACTATCGCTCTTACTCAACAGGGAGACGGATGAGCTCTAACTTACACTGTACAATTGCTGATACGGTAGTACAAATCGAAACATAATACCACAGACGAGAGACAGTGGAACAGACTAAACCATAATTCCAGCGTCACAGATGACCAGTTACGACTAATTCAACGGAACGGCTGTTGGTAGTATGTAGCCGAAATTCATATGTCTATAAAATGATTTAAGAAAACGTCAAGCTTCAAAACATAGGTGGATCTTCAATGTCAAAATAATATAGTGAATAGGGTGACCTGCCGTTTTTCTCGTTTCAGAAAATGGCCAAAACAAATCACCCTCAAAGAGAAGCGTTGGCCTAGGTATAATCTGTCTCAAGAGCGACAAGAGTTGGATAAGAATGCTTAGGATTTTGAACTAGGACATCTAGAAGCGCATAAATGCACTAAAAAGCATGCAGAATCTTCGTTCATCTTTTTCTGCATCTTTTCTCTCTAATTTCTCTTCATTTCCAGTCGCTTGTGAAACAGATTATAGTACGGATAAAGATAGCGATTTCGAAAGCAAATCAATAAGGAAAGATCAACTATTACACAGAACCAAAATGACACGTTGTTTGCACGGTCGTTGTCGTCATCCCTCAGTTGTAGGCGGAGTGTACCAACCAGACTTCGCGTGAATTTGTACCAGTGATTTGAAGGACTGCTGTGCCCTTGCCAGGCTGTATTGTGCCTGAAATTTATCAAATTTATTGCTAACACTAAGTACACTCCCATGGCCTATGAATACCGAACACTGGTCGCTAAGCTGTTCCAGGATGTTCATTTCAGCAACGAATACACTATAGTGAATATACTACGAAGTGAAAGAATCAAAGCGCGGCAAATATGAGGAAATAGAACATTTTCCTTACGTTTCATGAGGTATGATGTAAATAATACCATATTTCTGTTAAAAAAAGGTGTTTCAACTGCAGAGGAGGATTTCAAAAGAACAATATCGATTAGAGGACGTCCCAAAGTGTGCTGCTTGCCGCTTCGACCGTCGCAATGCGATCGATAGACACCTTCCTCACTTTTCCCTGATTTCCGTCAACGCTCACTTCAACTCATTTTGAATTTGCCCATTCTGGGATACCATTTACTTGTTCTATGTATTTAATCATTCAGAATATGCATCTGCACTAATATGAAAAGATTAGAGGAAAAAAAACTGAAAAGAGAGACAAAACAATAGAACTAGTAAACAAGAATTTTGTTCCAAATTAGTAATCCGTATAAGGGCATGTCAGAGTGGGAAGTGGGTTCAGACTCGGCGAAAAAAATCCGAAGGAAGAGAAAAATAAAGAGTATGAAAGCACCCCTGGATGCGGCAATGAAATTCAAAAAAAGGAATCTTGTTCTTATCTGAAGCGTTGAAGAGACGAATTATCACAGAATAAACCAGGGATGTTCCGATGAGATGCCAATCAATCCCGAATTAGAGGCGATTGTTAACCAGAAAAAGAAAATTAGGATAATGATAGAGGATAATATGAGCTCATTCTTTTTGGGAAACTTCTAGAAAAATGTCCACAATCCGAAATGGATCAGGTGATCATACAAAAACACAGAACTGTGGAAAATCAGGCGTATTTTATGAAATGTGGTCGAAGCCTCTGTTGTATATGAGCAAGAATTAATAACGAAAGCCATGATAGTTATGTGGAATAGGTATTTAGGGTCACAATGTAAACTTCCTGCTGAGCATATACCGCCTCTCATTTACATACCCCAACCACTGGATAAATTGAACACCCCGAGTGTTGAGTAGATGTATAAAACATCTAAGGTATGAAAGTTCATAAAACTTATGAAAAAAGCGATCCTAACGGTAAAGAATGTTCGATTAAGTGGAAACGAGGGAATGGCGGACAACTCACCTTGGCTTCAAACTGTATCCTAGCTTTCCCTTTGACTAGTGTAGCGGCAATCTGCAGAATCAGTGATTCGATAGAATAAGCGGACGACCACCCTTGTTTTGTCAGTAATTCCATGCAAATAGCTCCTCCTCCAAGTACATACCCGTTGGACACCTTCAATTAGAATTTAAAAGCAATAAAACCACAACTTTTTGTTACAGTCGCCCTCAATCATCCTTGCATCACACAGCGCGCCGCACAACCTATAACTATGCATAGGTGGTGCGGCGCGGTTCAGCAGACGCGCAGTGTGATGCAAGAATGACTGAGAAATTTTTTGTTGAACAGGAAAAAATCATTTAAACTTACCGTTGGTGAGACCAGTCGAACGAAGGGAGGATCACATGGGAAATTCTCATTGAACAGAAAATGGAACAAAATGTGGTCCTGTTTGTGTTCAGTAGCAAGTGTCAGAAGATCGGAATAGAGCGCACTATCAGTGTCCACCTAAATTATGCTTGCAGCGATCCATTAAACCTTCCAAGCCAAAAGAAAACGGGGAAAAATCAGGGTAGTAAAAAATTGGCAGCTCCCACCTTGTACAGCTTAACCCACCACTCGTACAAATTATCTCCATCCCGCAGCTCAACAGAATACACACCTGCAATAGATTTTAGTGAATTTTCTTCATCAGATCAATATTAAACCTAACACTAACCGTTCTTGAAGTGCTCGCTTTTATAAATATCCCGCATTTCTTTCATTAATCGATCCGTTGCAGTTACTGACCCTTGTATCTGAAGATAAATGAAAATAAATCGTTAAGTATTGTGTACTAACAGCATTACGCTGAAAACTTCAAGCCACCCGCAACATATGGAGCAAACCAAATCAATGAAAGGAAAAAATTCGGTCACATTTCCATTAAGATGCTGCTGGCGCGTTGAACGTGTGATTTTCTCCAGCATTTCCTTCCCTTCAGGTGAGACATCATCATCCATGCTGCCGTGTGGTTCCTCCTCAGTCATGTCAACTTCGGCTATCTAAATAGCGAAACAAGGAATTCGCTGAATTCAGACATTTCCGGCAAAGATCTTGAGAGCGAAAAAAAGAAGGAAATTTGGGTTGAAACTGAAGATACATGGAAGAGACTACAAGGCAGGAAACATAGTGTACTACCTCAACCAATTCTTCTCCTTCATCCTCTGATTCCATGTCGCTTCCTTGTCCTTCATCCTTCATGTCATCATCGTCTGGAGGAGCCAGACGAGTAAGCTCCGATGGAATCGTCACATTATACTGACGACATAGCTCGGAAACAAGTTTGTGAATCTAAAGAAGAACTAGAAGGAATCAAACAACGATTACATACGAACTTACATACGACAGCTTGAACAAATCCAAACAGCATATAAGCACCTAGCTAGTTGAGACTGGGAGCATTTTTAACAATAAAAAATAGTGTACAGTCCAAGTCGAAAAGACAAACGAATGGCGCGAGCGTTTTCACGGCGTCGCGGCTGCAAAATCACGGCAGGACCTCTCCGTATCCCTCGTTCACGTCCCGCCGTGATTCTTCGGTCACCTAATCCGCCTTTTTTTTTTCGAGGACTGTATGGAGGGAAGCCAATATAACAGAGCAGAATCAGGAATAGGATCAAATTTGAAATCCTAAAGTTATTCGCTGCCTTGACATGGTAACCATTCTTAGTACGCCCACTTTTTCGAATACATAGTATTACAAGAAGTATGAGTGAAATAGAGAGGCTAGGGTGAGGGGAGAAAAGAAGGAAAACGCTTACTTTCCAAGGTGTGCCTATTTACTCGAGCCCTCTTGCAGTCATTTTCTTTTTGCAAGCATAGGTGTAGGGCTTTATACCTGGACGGCGCGGACGAGCACCATGATTGGCTAATTACGTGAACTGACCATTTGCAGGGTTCAGCTGCACCGCCCCTGCCAGGTATAGCGTTCCGCACCTATATTCCCATTCTCTCCACCACACAAATATGCAATTCCCGTTAATGTAAACCGCTACAGTATCAATTTGAATAGTAGTTTTGGCAAATACCCTTTTCAATGTAAAATGGGCTATGACAATGACTATACCGCAAGGGAATCAAAAAATCAAATCTGTGGCATAAAGGCACTGTGCCACCTCGTTTTCGTGTTTGAACTATTACCAGGCTGTGAATCTTCTCAACGCGCTGATTCCGACGGTATACATAAAATGTGATGGGCCCTTGAACCCGCTTTTTTTTACACAGGGTTTTTTACACAGGTTCTGTAAGGGATCTGTAACAGTTCGCTCGACCGAACTGACGTGTGAAGCCGTTGATCTTATTGATCGGACACGTCGAGAATCGTTTTCCAACTTTGCACCCGTGGCGGACAGCCACCACATACGGACCGCTCTGCTCATC
>JARK01001381.1:651641-685652 GCA_000688135.1 Ancylostoma ceylanicum
TATATATATATATATATATATATATAAAACGCGACCCGAGGTGACACACTGCTATTGGATATAGAATACCTCCCAAATCACTCGAATAAAATTAACCTGTGTTAGAAGACAGGCCTGATGATCTCCCTCTGAAGACAGACGTTCCAAGGCAGAACAAATAACGGCATCGTCTGACTCGCTAAACCATAAAGGAGCTTGACGTGGATAATCCTCCTGAACATATGATAAGTCAGGATTAGATACGAAGGAGCTTCAAATAGCAGAAACATAGCATGCACCGCCACCGCAAAAGAAGGCAAATTGTGATTAAAAACTGACAAAAACAAAAAAAAAAGAGAGTATATTTCGCAACAATAACAGTATGACAGGGTTCTCAACTAAGTGATTGATAATTCATATCACATTGGACATTGCTGATTCACATTAGTCATGACCGCGTGAAAATTATGACCAGTTTCAGAAAAAAAGTCAGTCCATGATTTCAAAACAAAGTGATTCCGAGAGCGACATCCAGATCATCACTAATTTTTGCTGCTGAGATTGTTTGAATTGTTTCATTGGCCGTTTTCTAGGCCTCACACTGATGCAGCACAACAACACGCGCTCAGTGCTTATTGATCCCTTACGTCGTCTTGCCAACAACGACGTAAACATCTCAAAAACAAGAATATTTGTGTGGTTATAGAAAAACCTGTAAACTACACACTACACAGCGAACGCAAATTCTGCCATCGAATAAGAGTTTTAGAAAAAGATTAGATGAAAAACTAAAATGGGAGGAAAAATACCCAATAATGAACACTATTTGGCTAGCTCCGTCCCAAGAACCCCATGGTCTTAGTTTTCTCCCAGACACTGCCTACAGGGGTTACTTGATGCGTCGAGCACGGAAGCCATACTAGTTCGCACAAGAACCCCGTATTCGTAGGCTTCTAGTAAGTGTACGGTGGAAACGATATCTGAAAGAATCTTTCGAAATTTGCGAAGCGGTGTTAGATGATATGCAGACTACGAGTGTCAGCATTACTATACTATAGTCTGTTCCACCGGGGAGGATAGTTGGAGAGACGCCGCAGAGAAGAAAAGCGCGAGAAAATGCGCAGAAATTGAAGAGGGCGCAGAGAAAAAAGACTGTGCACTAATAAGCAACTCTGGTCTCGTGCGAAACAGACTATACACACACTGTCACCTTTCTGATAAGGTAAGTATTTTCTTCCGGTTCTTTCTTACAGTAACTCTACCGTAATCATGTAAAAATGGCTACGGTACACTACGTGTATAGTGAGCGTCGATAGAAGTGCGTTTTTCGCTGGCTTCGCAAGCACGCATCGCAGTCGCACCGCTCGCGCGAGAATCGTCGCCGTGAGAGCAAACCGTGAAGTTTTCCTAATAGTTGACATCAAATAATCAAATAATAAACGGAGTTGATTTTATTGCGGCGAGCGCGAGCGGCGCGGCGGCGGTGCGTGCTTGTCGAGTGCGCGAAAAACACACTTTCATCGACGCCATTGTACATGATATTCGTGATCAGTGCCATAGAAGAAGCTTGTGCCAGAATCTCGACTACGAGGTTTTTGAGACAGAACTAGCAAAACAAAGGTTTTTACTAGAATACTTGTAAAAATTACTACGAAGCAGATGAAATGTCAAAAAGGCGTACCAGTATGTTTGCATTGATAATCACCGACTTTCCCGTACCGTCAATGAACTTGAGCGTAATTTCGTCCACAGAGGCGACTAGAACCTGCAAAAAAAGAATTTTTGAAGACTACTGAATAAACCTGGAAGAATCATAGGATAGCAAACTCTGGTTACCTGCAAACGTTCGTGATTTTTTGGGAAGAGTGATTCAAGAACAGAAATATCCTCCTTGAGCTTTCTGAGACACGCCATTTCCGGGCGCGCAAAGCGAATAAGTACCCTGAATTGGATTGGATTCTTGGAAAAGAACCAACTTTAGATGATAAGAAAATTACGGCAAGTTCGAAATAAGAGTAGGAAGGAACGAAAAGAAGACTAGAAAACAATGTGCTCGCAGGTGCACTGAAAATCCTAAATTTATAGCCAGCTTCTAAAACGAAGCTTAGACATTGTGCTGCGGATTTTCCCTGTGCAGCTGCCGAAAACCAAATTTTTTCATGAGTTTCTTTTCCGAATTTCAGTATAGCTGCATCGCAGAGGCACCATAGGGTCACGAAGCTCGATAAAATAAAGTCAGACCTCTGGAGAGAGTAGAGTGGCTGTGTCGGCTTCATTGATTTTATCAATTTTATACAAATTTACCACTTCACTCTTATCGCTCAGAAATATTGCGTTGAATGATTTTTGAATGTGATGTTGTTACACAGCAATTTTATTAAAAGGTGCAAAATTGATATAAACTTCATGGCCATGAGCGCAGATAAGGTTTCTACAGTCCAAGGAGACTTTAAGAAGAAGTATTTCGTAACTGCAGAATCGCGGCGGGCCCTGAACAAGAAATACGGAAAGAGTATGCTCCAACTGAGAGAGTTGAGTAGGTCCCGCCGCGACCCTGCAGCCGCAACGCTATGAAACCGCGTGCGCAATCCGTCCATCTTTCCGACAATGGCTGCATGTAGATTTCATGCGCGCGTTGCGACTGGATTGTGATAGTGCAACTCGTTCACAGTTCTGCCTTTTGAGACCAATACAACAGCCGAATCGATATAACGAACGGCCTCTACGGCAGTACAAGGTACAAAAAAAACCTTGTGTAATCGTAAAAAGTATCGAAGAACACCCACTCTAAGCTGAGATTAAACACCGTCCTCAAACACCTGTGTGGTGACCGAGTTCAACCATCACAAGTCAGCCGCGACGCGTCCGCGCTGCTAAGTCCGCGCTTCTACCAACAAGATTTACGGACTATACGTCTCATACCTTGCACAAAAGCCGCTTCCGAACTTATTTTTAACAGGGGGATGGTTCGCTTTCGCTCAACCTATGGCCTTGGCCTCCAATATTTGAACTAAAAGCTGAAAACTAGTCTCACAGCGTAGTGTGGAATAATGGATGCATATCGACGCTAGGAAAGAACAAGGAACAGATGTCGCACCGATATAACGCTGTTTTGAAGAAAAACAATGAATAACCAGGTGTTTTCACGGTTCTTTTGATAAATTTGCTCGACGAACCCATTGTTCTCAGCAAACCCGTATAGAAATACAAACAACCCCATGGCAACGGATGTTATTACGTTATTTACAGCTGGAAAACAGAACAATGGAATATCGATCGATTCGTGCGCACAAAGCGGTCCAGCAGTCGATCGATAACAGAGTGATTAGTGCGAGTTGTCACACTCGGCTGACAACACCCGGCAAGACCTCGAAACGTACTCGAGGCGTGAAGAACAAGTAACGTCCAGCGAGACGGCGACAAAAACACTCCACATTCGATCAATGCAGAGTGCTACCACAGCTGATTTGACATCCTCGACTACTTCCGCGTGGTCCCGAAACGAATGCCCTGAATCAGAGGGAATTCCTCGTGTTGGACAACTCGTACGGAATACGTCGCTGATTGATTCGCCAAATTTGCCGATTCGTACTCAGAAAGACAAGAACAAGTTGTCAACCCAGCTTTGCCCCAAAACAACTTGCAGGCAACCTTCTAACTACCAGATCATTGTCGGCAAGTTTAAAAAGTTGTCAACAAACTTTTCTCCCAACGACTTGTCAAGAAGTAAAACGGAGCCTTTCGTTTATTTCTTGCTTCCTTTTTTTCTTTTTGTAACCTATTACAGTAGATAGATAGTCTTATTTGCTATGCGCGCGTGTGGCGCAGTGGCAAGAGGCTCGCTGCGCACGCACACGGTCGATGGTTCAATCGCGCCCAACCAAGCCTTCCATCCCCAAGGGTTCGGTAAATTGGTACCAGAGGAGTGTGGGAGGATGAAGCACTGACTTCGTTCATCGGATGCCCCCTGCAAGTCACTGTATAGGGCACATACGCATTCAACGCCTCTACGATGCTCAGATGAAGTCGAATGCATGGCGCATCCCATATGACAGGATTGATCAACACCTACCACTTTATCCTTTATCCTTATTCACTGTCGACAAAGAAGAGCCGAAACTAGTTGACTACTTTCTCACGAGAACAACTTGCTGACGAGATCTCTGGTCGCGGAAGTTGTCGGCAACCTTCCAACCGAATAATTTGTGTACATAGGAAAGTCACAACAAGCTGCACTTTCACGCAGTTTATGGCTACATCCGGAGTACAACATTTCAAAACACGTTACAACAGCACTGTCTGTAGTGCAGACGCAAAGGTACAACTCTGATTCGGTGTTCTAAAATGTCAATTCTATATTCCACATGGAGAATGCAGGTTGTTCCGGATTGATTATGCCGATTTCACAAAAATTTGAATTGCTGTTCAGATACGACCTGGAGGAGCTGGTGAAATAATAGTTCCGTGTTGTATACTACGCAATATGGCCCCAATATAGCTAATTGGAAATTGGAGCGGATCATTCAAAAAATTTATTCGGATATTCGAATGATTGAATAAGCGAATATTTTCTTAACGCCGACTATTCGAATAAACAAACATGTATACTCTACACGCCAAAAATTTGAATACTCGTATAGTGCGAATATCCTGCTTCTTCAAATACTCGAATGCTTCGAGGACTCAGACATTCGCTGGATTGGAGCGGTATGCCACCTGCGCTCCAATCCCAAAAATGAGCGGTGTTCGGGCAAAGTTCCCCTTGCCCTTGGGCTGTCATCCACTTGCTGTTCGGTTGCCATTGAATTGCTTTCGCTGCCTATCTGGACAGCCCACCACAACAGTTGTGTTGGTAACGCATGGTTAAAAATCACAACAAAAAGAAGGTGGAAGGCGTGTATGGTACAGGAGAAGTCAAGGCACTGCTTTGCCCGTTGTACAACGTATCGCAATGCTACTCCGCACGCAAGACTGGCGATCAGGCGGCGCGGCTACAGTGGGCGTCAATGGCGGTGACTCGTCTGCGGCCTCAAACAGAACGCGGCGCGACCGCGCCGCTCGAGCAAGAACCCTCTCCCCGACATCAAATTATGGGGTTTTCTTGATAGTCAATTAGTTTTCTTGTTAGTTATCATCAAATATGATGAACAACTATCAAGAAAACCCAGATAAGCCGCTGCTGCGACGATTCTAGCGTGAGCGGTGCGGTCGCGCCGCGTTCTGTTCGAGGCCGCAGACGGGTCACCGCCATTGATGCCCACTGTATATGACTTGACATACGAGCATTAATTATTGATGGCTGTTAAAAAAAAGATATTTGGACATCATGTTTTTGCTTAGTGCCAAGGTTTAAAGTAAAATGTTAACTTGTTAAATTCTCTGCAAATATTCAGAATTTGTATAGAGATTCAAAGCATTTGTCAGTAATAGAACTTTACCCTCTCTACCCTTAATGTGCAGGAGCCTTGAACGCGACAATCTGTCACTTATGTACAGTCTACATTCTTAGATGAAGCTCATGATAAGGCCGAATATAAACAAAATGATTATGAGATGACACAGAGAAATTTCTAGACAACAAATGAGTGACAATTAGTCACTCATCAGACGCAATCAGTCACCATCAATGTTCCGTATAATTTCACTTGGCGTCTTTTCAACGTTACCAGCGCGTAATTTAACCACCACTTGGGTGCATCATTGAGATTACCCAGGGTAGACGTGATGACGGGCGTGTCAGCGATGGGTAAATTTGTAGGGTGTGAGCTCGGTTACCCAGAGTAATCGCAATGATGCATGCGGCTTCAGCAGATTTCTCTGCTTCTTGGAGCGAGATTAAAGGCAGTGTCTGACCCTAGGATGAGACTTTGAGATTTTGCTATCAGAAGAATCTCCAGGGGATGCTGATAGCAGTGGTATACATGATTCCTCAGAATAATGGCGTAGAAACCTTTTTCGAAAATTTTGTTTTTGGAGAGTTTGTGATGTTTGCGCCACGACAGCTCCCACAAAACCGTAAAGCCGCAAAAAATCATTGATCAGAAATATGAGTCACATCGGTTTAAAGGATGATAAGCATTAGAAAAAAGAACACAAAAAAGAGAAGAAGTGATTGGTCTGAAAGAACAACTATGTCACTGTCATGGAGTCAGAGAACACACGTGATGACGGTGCTCAAATTATTATGCGAAATTCTGTACACTGAAAATTCATGTGAACTTCAATGATTCTGTGGGCGTTCAAAGCAATGATTTGGGTGACACTTCTGTGAATGGATGCATCATTGACATCACCCAGGGTAAACATGTTAACAACTGAGAATTTTACCATCAGTTAACTACGGCGTCAACACGTTTACCCTCGGTATTCTCAGTAATATATCAACAAGCAGGGCTCCATGCACCATTGAAGGAGAGGTAATCCTGGCTAGCCAATGGGTGTAGACAAGGGCACGAATGCATATTGGAGATTACCCATAGTAAACGTGTTAACGTATACAAAAATACCCTTTGCCGAGCAGTCCTCAATATGTTTACCCATACATGAAGTTGTCTATGCACAGCTGTTACCCATAGGTACGCGATCACTCAGCACTGGTATCCTACTATTCTCGAGGATTAACAAATTAGACCCATAGTAGTTCGGATCTCATTACCTTAGAAAATCAGAAAATGAGAACAAAGAATGGAAGCTGCCCATACAAGGAACGTTTTGATCGCATGATGCGTCCAGATGTGGAATCGATGTTTACGCAGCATTTAGATGGAGGAAGGGAGAAGCGGTCGGCGAAGAAAGCGGGCGCAAAAACACAGACAAGGAAAGGGCAGCAAAACCTCGGCGCAGACCCCGCTTCAATAGACGGTTTGTAGCCTGAACTGAACTCGTCTGGCTGGCAGGTCCTGTGTCAAATCAATATTATGCGGAGGAAAATCAAAACTAATTCCCCCTATTGACAATTTTGTTTCATTTCGAAGGGCATATTGATCTCCCTCCTTGATAGCACCCACAGTCTGTCTCAAAATAATTGGCGGAAGGAGCGCGTGGCGGGACACTCTCATTTGGAGCCTGATCCTATCGTGTCTTTTCTTTGGGTACTACCACACTTCTTCGGCTGCAAAGCAATGGAACCGCACATGCAATAAGCCAATTATTTTGAGACATACCTTACTGTCACAAGTTTTTTCTAATACAGCACTTTATAAAGAACACTAGATGACATACCCGGCTCCGCTCGGGAGTCTTACTACCCGAGCATTTCACGCTGATGCGGTTAATTAGGATACAAATTCATCCATTTGAAGTGCTCATCATTTCGGTGACTACCATGTTGAATAATCTCGTCAACCTTTTTTCATCTGTTCGAACATGAAAAAGTCGTTAAAACCAATTAATCGCAGATTTCTTGCAAAACAGTTGTCACATACGTGTTAGGCATATTGGAGAACCCCACCTGACACGTTCTCACCCGTCCCCGAGCGGAAGTGGGAAAAATCGATAAAATCAGTAAATCGATATCTTAGCCCAAAATGGATGCCATATTCGTGCTCAGCGCATGGGAGAACCCTAGCAGACACGTTCTTGTCCGTTCCCGAGCGAAACTGGAAAAAAAAATCGATAAAATCAATAAATCGATACCGTCGCCCAAAAAGGCTGTCATATTCATGTTCAGCGTATTGACTAACCCCAGTAGGCATGTTCTTGAAAGTATCTGGGCGAAAATTGCGAAAAATCAATGAAATCGATATTATCGATTAATCAATCAATAGTTCCCGGCGCAAAATAGCCTAGAACCTCCGCCGGCCCGTCCAGGACCTGCATGCAAAATTTGGTCCAGATCGGTTCACTCTCCGCGATTTCTATTCGGAACATACAAACAAACAAACAAACAAACACACAAACTTTCACTTTTATATATACAGATTAATGTGGTTCAAACATCAACTGATGTATTTTTTTTGGCACAGATCAGTGACGGGATCATTTTGAGTTGTTTACGTTTATGTATGCATCATACAAGATGTACGGCTAACATCAATCGATATTGCACCGCAGCAATCGAGGCCGCGACGCACCAGCTACGCGGCGCGACAGATCAGCTGGGGGCGCTGTGGTTGCAGTATGTTGCTGGAATTCCCGCTTTGTCCATAATTTTAATCAGTTAATTTTTTATGTGGATATTCTCACATACATACACTAGCATTGTTGTGCGTAAAAGCGACCTTCGCGGCAACTCTCTACACCCACGGCATCTGGCTGGCCTGCCGCGACGCGTAGGCGGTGTGGCGCGGCCTACTTTTTCAAGTGTGCAGTGGCGGGGGTGACATTCTTTGTGTAGCGAAAGCCGATCCCGATCGTTACTGCACTGGAGACGAATGGCGTCCGCGACGCGCCACTAGTGCGTCGCGGCAGGCCAGCTGAGCGCGGGGATTCCCGACTGACGCTTTCCCGGTGGAGCTGATAATGTTTTTGTCACTAGTATTCCTACTCCAAACATTCATTGTGAAGGAATGCTAGTGGCAAAAACAATGGCAACTCGCTCAGTGAAATGGCGTCGCCCAGATGTCCTGCCGCGCTGCACCGGTGACGCGTCGCGGCACTGTTTCATCTGCAATGCAATAGCTCTAATCCTTCACTGTATTAATCTTTGATTTGCATCCAACTTCCGGAAGAGCCTTAAGATAGTCACTAAAAGAGAGTCAGGGAGTTTCAAAAACAAAAAAAAAAAAGGGAATTTCATGTGAAAATTTCGTGATGGCAAAGAAAAAAGTAGTTATCCATGGCAGTGAAGTGAAGCCATTCGCCCAGGAAACTCTGGACGACCATCCTGGGTTAGTGAGAGGGCAACAGTCTCTCCAAGAACGCCCATGGATCCCACCACAGGGTCGCCGAAATAATAGAAACAAAAGAAAGAATTCATCAGAGTTGGCAACCAGTGGGTGACCGGAGGTGACACAGACAACCTTCTAGGAGAATAAAGGAACCTTCCGGAGAATTAATCATATGTATGAACATTACCATGAATAGAAAGCCGGGGTGAAACGGGGCGTCGATAGAAGAGAGTGAATCATTGACATATGTTTCATGAATCATTTAGGGTTGAATGGTGGGGAGGCATCAAAAGGTTTCGAGAGAGCCAAACCAATTATTGAATGCATCCTATTTTTCTCTGTCCAAATAACAAACCACATTTCATACACGCAATTTTCAGGTTTATACTCTTGACGTCGCTGAGTACAATAGGAAGGGTTGAGGTAAAAGTCAAATAGCACTGTGTTTAGTACTTCGCATCGTGAAGTGCTCTTTATTGTGCTTGGTATTTACATATCAATATTTTAAGTACTCAGTGAAGTGGTGCCAGTCGCTATTGCACGCCCAGAAGCGAGACCGCGCTGCATTACCCATGCGGCGCGGCAGGTCAGCTGGGCGTCATGGTTTCGGGTGTGATCAGCGCTGCTGCTTTCCTTGTTTCTTCCACTGGCATAGTGCATTCCGTACGCGACGATAGCCGAGTATTTGGGCATAAAATGCCGAAATCGACGTCCCTTCCGCTAAACGCAAGAACGAGAGGTGTTAACACGGCGCATCGTATTATGCGACGCCGTATGCGCATGGTTTTTCTTCCATGCTGTTTTATCATTGTGGTATGCGCACATCGCTATAATAACCGTTTTAATGATTAATTTGCCTTGATTAAGTATTATTTATTTTCTTTGGGACGCGCTCCCAGAATTGCAATGTTTTTGGATTACGGTAACATGTTTGGGGTGCAGTACTGCGTCGCACCACAGAATTTCCCTTTTTCTCTAGTTCCTCCATGACTATTGTCCCTGGAGGGATACACTATAATCCTTTATTTCTGTGTATATAATCAGCAGCAATCCCGAGCCTGGATGCACCACTACGAGAAGGGGTAGTCCCACGCCTTCGGGTATGATTACCCATGGGTAGCAGCTGGACACGAAAAACACCACGTCTGGGTGAACACATTGATAAATGCCAGAGAAATGGTAAATTTGTGCACGTTTAACCATTTCCACGGGTAACCTCAATGATGCATCATTTCCAGTCTCCCCCTAGAGATAAAGCGCCCAGCTGATCTGCCACGCCGCGTGGCTGTTGCGGCGCGGTCTCGTTTTTACCCGGATACTGGATGGATTTCGCTAAATGCACGTCTTACGCAGACATTCTGTAGTTTTTCTGGCCCTGGATGCATCATTCAGATTACCCAGGGTAAACGAGTTAACGCGCGTGTTAGCGATGGGTCAATACGTGGGCGTGAACACGTTTACCCTGGGTAATATCTGTGATGCACATGGCTCTTATTGTAGTAAGAAATAGGAAAATCCGGTGATTGGGTCCTGTTCGCGCGCCTCACCACCTGTTTGGACAGGTTATAACAGGGACCAAATAGGTTATAACAAGGAAAATGGACGAAGACAAGAACGGTGATACTAGTGAATATCGTGGATGCGCAGACAATCAGAGTGCCACATGGCACGTGTTGCAGCGCGTGCTGCGGGCCTCGACCACTGGAACTTGCTGTACTCGGGTTTTAGGAGTCTTGTGCGCTTCGACGAGAGGTTTCAGGATTCTCCATATGATTTTATTCCTTGTCATTCTTTATTAATCATTAACACAGTAATACAACAAGAAAAAGATTATAATTCTTGTAACTCCTGTACAAATACACCTCTCAATACAAAATTAAAGCGATATACACAGGTGAGGCGTGTTAATTTGTAAAGCTTTACAGCGGAAGCAGCATCCCTGAGATGACCTTTCGGTTTGTTGTCGATTAGTTTCTCATGCTCCATTCAGAAGCGAATGCTCCAAACGAGAAGGCGCTCGGTGGCTCACGCTTTCTTAGGACCTCGTAGCTTGTCGAGTAGGGGGTCGGCTAGGCTGACTAGGCAAGGAATCAGCAGCAGGCCATGCGTCACACATAGGATCATGCACAAGATCATCGTTTTGACGAAGACCTAGAAATTTCTATTAGAAAAGCCAGGAAAATTTCAGGAATACCCTTAGTTTTACCTGTGACATGTATATGCTAACTAGAAGTAGCGCCAGCACACATAAGCTTGTGCTGAGGGACGCTTGTAGAGCTGGGAATCCGACAGACGAAAGGCAGTAGTGCAATCGCGTCCTTGTTGTGATTGGTGGAGGAATATGGGAACCTAGAAATCATGCGGATGAATTTTAAATAAGTCCATCACGAATTACAAGGCTGGGTCGGACATATTGTTCCAGCGCACGCGACGCGCCGGGATGCGTCGCGGTCGCGAGGTCCGACACACGCGACGCGTCCCCGTGCGGCGCGGCTGCACTCACCTGCGCTATAATAATGGTAAGACACATGAGCCGGGATATCGACGGAGAACCCGATAGAGATGATAAGTGCGGCCATAACGATTGGATCCAGTTCTGTGCCCGTCCATGAGAGTGTGCCCAGAATTCCTGAATTTCAGGATCTTCGGCAAATTTACAGATGTAAGGAAAAATGAGCCCACCTGTCATAATGCTTGCAATGACACCTGTAGTGATAAGGACTGTTGGAAGATCCCACATAAAAATGAAGCAAACGGTAGCCATGCAGCATATAGTGGCGACAGCCGACTGAAAATCAACATTTCCGTGAATTTCAGCTCACTTAAAAGTTGTCTGCTCAGAATCGATTTTGAGGTTTTATCATCAGAAAAATCTTGAGGCAACGCTGATAACAGTGGTATACATATTTCCCCACAAAGCTGTCGATAGAGCGCTTATTAAACCCTCAAAATCTGGACAGTTGGAGGTGCGCGTTGCGACAACTACCACAAGGAGTTGTGGAGTTGCGGCATGCCGTGGCAGTGCTCTTATCGATCGCTGGGGTATGAGGCTTAATTCCCGGAACGAGCGGCGCGCTAATCAATAGCGGAGCCGTGGCGCAACGCCGTTTTCAGGTATAGCACTTTTCATCCGATCGCTGGGGTGCTACTCCTGGGGTGCAACTCCTTGTGGTAGTTGTCGCAACGGGTACCTAGAACTCTCCATAAAGTAAAGGCTAAAAAATGGGGTTTTTGGCACTCTCATGGGGAGTTGTGTATACCATTGTGATCTGCGTTGACTGTAGATTCCGCTCATATTAAAAAAGTCGGTCTTAACCTGGATGCATCTTTGAGATTACCCAGGGTAAACGTGTTGATGCGCACGTCGACAGTGGGTAAATTTGTTGGCGTGGGCATGTTTACCCTGGGTAATCTCATTGATGCATGCTTCGATCGTAGAGGCCATTGATTAAAATCGTTACTTTGATATCCTGCTGAGGAACAGTTCTCGCTCAAAACGGAGGGCGAACAAAGTCCGCTTCAAATGGGACGATAGTTGAGTATTCATAGGTATTGTGTGCCTTTCTCGCCGCCCTCTTCAATTGCTGTGCACTTTTTCGCGTTCTTTTTCTCTGGCGTTTCTTCAGTTATCTTCTCTAGTGAAGCAGGCTATAAACGCAGTTTCACCCTTAAATTTTGATTTGATTTTTGTCTCTAAAAGGTACGCTTGACCACTGAAACTTCTCATTCGTCTAACTTAGATTATGCAACTCCTTTTCGCTATTATTTGGAAATGTGCTGGGAAAATCCAAGGAAAGAAAGAGGGAAAAGAAAGGCCCTTATTGGCAATGCCTTACCTGCCACGTGTCAGTTGGCATATTCTCGATAAGATCCAGATATATCCCGTCATCATAGTAAACCGATGTGTTGAATTCAGGCCTGAACAAGATTTAGGTTTCCTGATACCTAGGAAAAAATTTACCCACAGAGGTTATACTTACGCGTAATTATCCACAACTCTTCGCCAGCTTTTCAGCAACTTATCCCTATTGATCCATTGCCGAAGATCATCACCATGATATGCCGTTGTAAAGAAGAATCTCTCGAGCTTTCTAAAACGGGCATTTGGGAAAAGTACGGGAGGCTCAGATGTCCGAAGCTTACGTGGAATTCTCGTCGAATCGTAGGAATCCCTTCCAGAATTCGTATTCTGGCCACTCCAGGAACGCGGGCAGATCCTTGAAGTTCAGTGTGTTTGCATCTAAAACTCACATCAAAAATAAATTTTTAATCATGCTTCTCCCAAAGTGGGCATCGATGACGGTGGCCTTTCCGCGGCCTCGAAGACACGCGACGCGACCGCGCCGCTCACTATGGAATCGATGCTGCAGTGGCGAGTTTGGGTGTTCTTGATCATTGTATATCACATTAGATCTTAACTAATAAGAAAACTAACCAACTATCGAGGAAACCCCATAGTTTGTTCTTCCGGACATGATTCCCGCTCGAGTGGCGCGGTCGCGCA
Source organism: Ancylostoma ceylanicum (assembly GCA_000688135.1). Lineage (NCBI taxonomy): Eukaryota > Metazoa > Nematoda > Chromadorea > Rhabditida > Ancylostomatidae > Ancylostoma > Ancylostoma ceylanicum. Next base: position 664,953 of record JARK01001381.1, read on the forward strand.
GCGTGCTTCTCGAGGCCGCGAAAAGGCCACCGCCATCGATGTCCACTGTACGTTTAACCTCAAAGTTTACCTCTCTTGACCCATTCGCCCTCCTCAGGCTCGAATTCGCTCATACCCTTCTCGTACGCGACAAAGTCCCTCAGGAAATAGTTGGAGCTTTTGTTGCCCCACGCACCCGGCAGCGACTCCATTTCGGCAACGAACGAGTTTAACCTTAATTTGAATGATTTTTAAATAGTGTAGCAATTAGACGAATTATTCCAGATAACCTTTTTTGGCGTGCGACATCCGAAAGATTTCCTGGATTGTTCACGAATACTGTAGCTAGCGTAAAGTGTGGGATCACATAGGAAACGCGTAGATCATCCATCTGGAAATAATCGGCTTTACTTAGTGGAAAGTGTGAATATTGATTACTTCCCCAATTACTCGTTACAAATTTATATTTTCTCTGTTTTTTTTTTCGAAAAAAGTTTAGAAGATCAGGGATTGAATCCAATTCGTAAACATTCATTCACGTGGTCCCGATACTCTTCAAAGAGCATAGCTGTTTCGGTAGCTGCGAGACGGCGGCACCGGTTTTGATACGTATCGATTTCTATTTTCATTTGAAAAATTTTAAAATTATTTTTTACATTATTTCATCATTGTTTTATTATTACTATATTATTTTTATTACTATACTATTTCATTATTATTTTTATACTATAATCTCCATATTATATTATTTTTTGTATTTTTTATTTATTTTTACCAATTTCCTGCTGGTGACAGCAACGACAACGCCGGCGACGCCCCGCCCACAATCGATAAGTACCAAAATCAGTGTCGCCGCGGCCACAGCGACCAAAATTGCTACCCAATTCCTCGAGAAGGACAGTAAAAGGGTCATTCACATAAAAAATATATTAATTGATTCAATTGAATAAATAAATAAACAATTAAATAATTTACCAACACCATAGGCTTTTCTATGATTAGGGAGCGAGGATATTTTCCTTATACAAGTAGTTTTTGGGACATTCTCCGATCAAATAATCAATTTTGTTGCAGTCTCAAGCTGCTCGGGTATTCGAATGCTTAGGTACTCAAAGGAATGAATCAAATAGCAACAATTTGAGGGCATTTCAGTGGTCGAGGCCCGCTAGCACGCACTGCAGCACACGCAACGCAACAGCCTGATTGTCTGCGCATACACACACTTCTCTTATGTCAACGCGTCCATTCTCGTTCGACTCTTCTGCTTCCTGTTTTATCCTGTCCAAACAGGTACTGCGGCACTGAGCGTGCTTCAACCACTGTGCTACATGCATCATTAAGATTACCCAGGGTGAACGTGGTAACACCGCACAAATTTACCCATCGTCGACAAGGGCGCCAATACGTTCACCATGGGTAATCTCAGTGATGTATCTAAGCCGTGAGGCTTCTTATGCGGTGGACGTTTGAGCTTTTTTTGGCGAGGCATTTTTAAACTCTATTGTCAAACTCAGGAAATAACCAGAGTTAAAACATACCTCCTGCAGGGATGAATCCTTGGAGAACAACTTCTTTGGTGTTAGATTTATGGGCATTTGAGTGATTCCTTTTATGGAAATCCCGAGGAAAATGATCCATATAACAACCATGGCCAGGTCGAAGGCTTTGTTCGTAACGACAGCCACATAGCTGTCGAGGAATGTGGAGAACTTTCCGGAAAGCCGCTCTAGGAGTGATGAGACGGATTTCTGGAAAGGCATCTTCTACTCACTCAATACTTCGGATTTCTTGAAATTTTAGGTAACCTGGTCCAGGCTGTCTGAAGGGTCCTCCGCACCACATTCTACCCGCTGGGTGAGACTCTGCTCGCGTTCATTTTCCACCTCGAAATGACCAGCCAACACCATTACTGCACTATATAGAGTGATCTGAAAAACATAAGATTATCTGGAATTTCCGGAATTTTCTGGAAAATGCCAGAAGGAAATATTACCTGGTACACGAAGTCGACAAAGATACAGGCAGCGTTTCCGTAGCACAACAGTGTGATTTCCGGTGAACTGGTGAAAGCACCCACAGCATCCGCTGACATGTTCGTCAGCGCACTGATCATAATGGCTGGGCCGGTGTCGGAGAGGACCTGCAAGGAAAACACTTTGGAGATTCCAGGAAGTATTATTGGAACCTGCCCCGATCGGGCCAGATAACGGGGATCCGAACCGTTGGCGCGGTGGGCGTGGCTGTGGGCGTGGCCTAATTTTACAGACCGCTGCGTAAGCAGGCAAATTGCTCATAAATGAGGAAAGCAGCCAGAGTCGCGATGAAATTATTTGATAGATCGCACGTGCGCGGTCTCCTGTCGTTGCGTCCCTGCACATGATGTGGCTGTCTATTGATTGGATCGATTGGCGCCGCCGCGCCGCGTGCAGGCGCGCAGTGGGCCGCATGCGCCATCCGTCAATGGATTTGACATAGACTATACAGGCTTTAACGAAATTCTACTACATCGACGAAATTGAAGTGACTGTTATACATGCACGTTGCAATAGGTGTTTATGATTGAAAAAAAAAGAAGTATAAACAGTGGGAATTCTGGGGAGAAGTGAGCTTAATACATTAGTTTGTACAATAGGTTAAGTACTGAGAAAAAAGGGAGGGTAGGTATTTTTTTACAAAGAAATGAAGTATGCAGCAGTTTAGAAATAAAATAAGGAAGACTGCGGTGATCGATAATGCCAGACCACTTTAAACCACAATATCGAACGACAACGAGGGCGATGATATCATTGAAACGTACGGACGCGCAGACAATCAGAGTGACAGGGCGCGGGTGCGCGGCGCGGCTGGTGGGTCCAGACTCAATGAAATCTGCTATTTGGGAAAATAGTTTTTCTCTGCTCCGGTAATTCTATAATTCTACCCGAGCTTTCAAATTACTGAAATTACGTTTAAAAAATTAAATTTTAAATTTTCTTTAGACGCTTGATAGCTGTAGTGCTACCCACCATGAGTAGAAAAACAACTGACCACTGTAGGCTTGAAAAATTTAGGTTCTAGTAAAGATAAGTTAATATTTTCCAAGACTATCGCTATATCCCCTCCTGGTGCGGCGGCTTTCGGTACGTATCGATTTCATGCCAACGAGCGACGACTGCGCAGGCGAAGCGTCGCCGGCAATCGATAAGCATCAAAACCATTGCCACCGCGCCGCAGCAATCGAAAGCCATATGCTCCCATAAGAGAAGAAAACACGGCTAAAGAATGCTATACCTGAGCTAGCCGATACGCGGCACAATCTCCTTTAACAGGATTCTTCCTTAACTCCATTGTGACTCTTTGCCAGGAATGAATCATGAGATAGGCATCATCTACTCCTAAAATTGTTATTTAATTATTTTTACTCATTTAAACAAAAAAATTACAGACTGTAACATGCGAAAGGCTAAAAAATCTGCTAAAAACGTGCTTACCTATAGCCAAAACCAGGAACGGTGTCACACATAGAATCGATCCGAACCTGACTCCAATAAAGAACAGAGCACCAAGTGCTGTCCCACAAGCCATAAACGGACAAATGCATGCCATAATAGCCAGCGAAAACTGAAAAATTTGATCTTTGACATGTTGTCCTCGACCAGTTTGTTCCGGAAAAATGGCTATAAAATTCATTTACCTTATGGATGCTAACTTGATCCATGAATAGTGCACTTAGGAATGTCGTCAGGGAAGAGACGCAGGCCATGATGGCGAATCCAACGATGAGGAATGGAAGAAGGCTCATACCAGCGCGGACCACCTATAAATATACATGTACAAATACTTGCAAGTCCTTTAAATAAAAGAAAACTGATTCCGGGAAAGATACGTTACCAGTATCTGGATGCAACACTGAGATTACCGAGGGTAAACGTGCTGACGCCTATGTCAACTACGGGTAAATTTGTGGAGTGTTAACACATTTACCCTGGGTGATTTCAACCATCCATGCGGCTTTTGTATGCATAATTAATATTAGCTAGGGTAAACTTGTTGACACCTGTATTACCCAAGCTGAACCTGTTGACGCTCATGTTAGCGATGGGTAAATTTGTGAGGTGTTGACACAGTTACTCTGGGTAAACTCGACGATGGATGCGACTCTAGTATAAGAAGAAACTGATACTATACATCAATCAATGGCTCGAAATTTTTGAGAAAATAATCCGCTAAAGCCTTGGCTGGGGGAGGATAGGTCATATGAGGTGCATAAATCAAGTGGATTCGGTAGCGAGATACCGTATTCGCCGTACACATACAGTAGCCCTACAAAAATGGGATAGCCATACAAAATGGTTGCGGTGTACGTGTTCTGCTGCTCGAACAACCACATTTGTTCGAAATTTCAGCAAAAATAGATGTTCAAATTCTTCCAAAAAACCCTAAAATGTTATGGATTGATGAGGCGTAGCCATCTTCTGGGACACCCGTCAAGGAATTCCATAATTTTCCCGAGAAAAAAAATTACGTAGAATGCAATGTTAGGGGCCTTATTTTGACTACAAGATCTTGGACATTAATTTTTAACCGTGTGGTTGGATAATTACTTAAGTTATTTCAATATACCCCCGAGAGGCGCTCTCAGTCGCCGCGGCACTGCGGCGCTGATATTGATCGGCACGTATCGATTGAGGGCGCCGCACCGTTGGCGCCACTGCCGTTGGCAGTCAATCGATATGTATCGAAAGCATTGCCGCTGCTCCGGCAACAACCGAAAGCACTAAACTCCTTGAGAACAACAATATTCCTCACCTCAGACTCGACATAAGTCGTGGACAATGTGAGCACTCGTATATTAGACGAAACAAAGTCTCTGGAAATAATGAGTGTTACTGGTAAAACGTTGACAAATAAAAAAAAACAGCCAAAATGTAGTCAAAATAATTGCAAATAAATGCTGTTGTACCTTTCAAAATACTGTGTGATGCTGATTTCAAAATCCTTGATCATTTGCGTGGTCCATCCCTGTTTCCTCTCTGCTTGCAGTTGAAGAGCCAGCATCTAGAAGTGTAAATTCCCACACGACTGCACTCGTTGCAGACAGAAGGTAAAAATATTTACTTTGACTGATTTCAAATTTGAAACCCTTGATTTCTTCGAGATCTCCGTTGAATTGCTATCAATATCCCCGGGTAACTCGTCCTCCTCAAACTCCAGGCCAAAGAAGTGTGGCTGTAATAGGGTATTTTTCGTGTTGCATATCTATGTGTATTTCACATAGATATGCAACACGAATTATTATTAGTATATATCTATATCTATCGAATTATTATTATTATTATATCTATGTGTGACATCGATTCCGTCATTTATCGATTTTCGATGGAACTTCTCCGCCGACGAGCCACAGATAATCAATACGTATCAAAATCGATACCGCGTGCGCAACCGCGACGCGGGGTGCTATACTTCACGTGGAGTATAGCGGCGGGGCTGAGACGACCTACCTGGATATTTATCTGCCGGTTGTAGAACGTGCTTATGGGATATGACAAGTCTATCCTAGGGTTGATTGGTTCTCCCTTATCCGCGAGGGATTTCTCGCCAATATAGCTGCTCTGAAAATATGAAAAATTACCTAGGTAACCAGACTGACAGGGAAGGTAAGAAGTAAGGTAAGGATAAAAAACTAACCGCAAACTGGACAAATGGCTGGTTAATTTGACAAAAACTGATGCAGAATTCGCGGTAGGACTCGTTTTGATTTGTCAGCGGATTCAGCATAGTGAAATTTGTCGACAGCGTCTCTTCAACCTGAATGACACAGTGTCAGGCCTAAGGAGGGCCTAAGAACGAGGAATACGGAAAATCCCAGGATTTTCTGGATTTTCCTCCAAATTAGCCTAAAACGAACCCCTAAGGCCTCGTCGAGCACCTCCAACCGCAGTGCATTTCCTCCATCTTTCGGCAGTATCAACAAGAAAACGCCTAGACCACTGCCACCGCGGGAGAAAAACTCGGCGGCCACCTGGAAAAGAAAATCCAAAGTCGTGGAAACACCCACACATGTGGAGAAATTCCCAAACTTACACCTAGCTCATCCCTAGCTCGAGCTCCATACGGGGTATAGCCAGTGATGTCGTTTTCATTACTGAAATTGACAGTTTCTTGGGAAACAAGCCGCAGTTTTCTCCTGGCTCAAAAGTCCCGGATTTCTGAGACAGCAAACCCACGGAGTAGTGACGATTTTTGCTGTGCCGACCAAACTCAGAATAGTGCATATAACTATGGTGACGATAGCGTGATCAGCTACAAACAACGCCCATTTGTGGTAGAATTGGGTAATCCATCGGACCACCACAGTATCGGTGTTTCCTGGAATTCGATGGGTAATCCAGTACATTGGAAGGTTTCGCATTAACCGTGGATCCTTTCACTGGACATTTTCAAAGGTTCATGTAACAGGAATTTAATTGTTAAAAAAAACCAGGATAGTAAATTAAAATTTAAAATAAAATAATAAAGTAAATAGTAATTTAATTGTTACTTGTGGGTTGTTTATCAATTTGTTTATTTATATTTATTCACAATGGGCGTCGATGACGATGACCTTTCCGCGGCCTTGAAAAGCACGCGACGCGTCCGCGCCGCCCGCGACGGAATTGTCGTGGCAAAGGCGAGTCTGGGTTTCGTTGATAGCTATTCATCACATTTGATGTAACTAACAAGAAAACTGACTAACTATCAAAAAACCCCTAGTTTGTTGTCCTGAAGAAGATTTCTGCTCAAGCGGCGCGGTCGCGCTGCGTGATTTTTGAGGCAGCGGAAGGCCACCGCCATCGATGCCCACTGTATTTGTTCTAGTACGCAGCGAAATCTGTAGGGAATCATAAGAAACAAAAGGGAGATCCAATTGTTATATAATAGTCCACAGCTAATTTTTAAAATTAATTAATTCATTTATTTCAATATTCAGAAAAAAATTAGCCACGATAGTGAGAGTTGCAAATACAAAAAAAGTTCCAATTACTATTATATATTTGGGTCTGAATGAAAATCGAAAAACTTGATTAATCTAAATGTTGATTCAGGGGCCGATCCAAGAAATTTGAATGCTGCAAAAGAGAAAACCCTCAAAGGCACCATCCCATCTAAGGACCGTTTAGGAGGTTTTCTCATGAGAAAAATCTCCAGTGGCTACTGATCAGAATAGTATACGCATCCCCTGGCATAATGTCGAAAAAACCTGTTTTGAGCACCAATTCTTGTGGAGCCACTGGGCGGAGCGTACGGTGGGGAGGGGCGGGGCCAGTGTGCATTTTGGCTAATTCAATCCTGAGAGCAGTTAAGTTGAAATCGGTGAGAAATCTCTCAAATCGACATTTTCTGGAAGCCATGTCCAGGTCTGCGCTAATTCCAAAGTCCACCAGGGACCGCATGCACCATTGAGATCACCCTGGGTAATCTCGTTAACACCACAGAAGCTTACCCATCGTTAGCACAGGCATCAACGCGTTTACCCCGGGTAATCCCAATGATGCATGCCCCACCGCCCTAGCGATTCCCACAGTGGGTGATTCTGAAAGAATTCGCTCTCTAAACCAATTCTTGTTCTTGAAAAGGTTTGCAAACAATGCCTCAGCTTTCAAGGACAATCGTCAAGGAGGCGACGTCTCAAGCAGCTCAACGAGGTGACATTGACGCGTTCTGCCATCTGTCGTGCTAAGGAACTCTAAAACCCCTAACATGCGTGGAACACTGGTCACGCGTAGGTTTTGAACGCCACTTGGCAAAATCGTTTTCTCATTGTTGGAATGATTTTGGCATTAAATTAGTGATCAGAGGTCGCTTTTCGATTTTTACAAAAAGGATCCTTAATTCTAGAACTGGATGCGTTATTGAGATTACCCAGGGTAAACACTTTGACGCCGGTGCTAACGGTGGGTAAATTTGTGCGGTGTTAGCACGTTTACCCTGGGTAATCTTAACGAGTCATGCGACCCCTGGAAGGATATCAGATGGAGTATGATCTCTGATCCAGCATCAACGGGAAGAAATTCCATACAGTGCCAGTATTTATTGTGGTCTCCGGGAAGGCTTTTTTTGGACGAGTTTTTCTGATAACGAAATGGGGGAAAAGGGGCGTAACCAGGCTACTCTGATTGGCACATTCAAGCCGCCCGTCACGCCCACCTGTTTGACTCGTACGGCGCGAAGCACAATTAGGCCATGCATTGTGGGATTGATGCTGATCGAGTTCAAACAGATGGGCGTGACGGACGGCTCGAGTGTGCCAATCAGAGTCGTCTGGCCACGCCCCTTTTTCCCTCACGATGATACACACCCTAAGAAAATGAGTATACACCATCCATGCGACTTGGCAATCAGCGATGGAATTTATTGGCAAGAATACCCGGAAATATCAGTTTTGCGCGGAAAACTCGTCCACACTGGGGAGTTTCGAACTTTCCCGGGAATGTTAACGAATCCCATCACAGGATGGCGGAGGATTACTATTTCGCCCAAATTTTCAGAGATCTGTGCAATGTATTAGATTGGATGTAAATGTAATAATGAATGAAATAGTAATAGTAGATGTAATAGTAATAGTGGATGTAATAATATATTTAAATGTAGATGTAGGTTTTAAATTTAATTAATTGTAAATTCAGTTAAAGGGATCAAACACATGAAAATTTCTGAGTGCAGAGCGTTTTATCCAGGAAGGGCGGCGCCTCCGGTCTACGATTGGTCAGTTGAGTAAATTAATCAATCACAGGCCTCGTTCGCCCCGCCCTTTCCAGGTATAACACTCTACTCCCGAATTTCCTTGGATCTATGATATCCATAGAATTCAAATAGCTTTTGCTTTGAGAACAGTTTGCAAGTGTGATACTTGTCCAAACTTCAAGTTTTTCACCCAAGAAAAATCATGAAACTGGTTTCCCAAAACACTACTGTACCCTTGCAGAGAAATGCGCATGTTTCTCATAAAGTGACCTTGACACATTTGCTGGTTCATATTGATTAAGGGTTTGCACCGGCTCGTTTTTCGGCGCTCGCTGTACAGCATTTCTAGTTGTTGTGATGATGAGAACATGAAAACCAGGAAAGGAAGCGAAAAATCAGAAATCATCAGATCAAAAGCCAGAGCTGTCAATGAGAGTAGCGTACAGCCCAGTTGCGATGGGTGTGAGAAATCGAGATCAGCGAAGTGATGCTATCACAGGGCTTTTGAACTACTCCACGGGAAGTAAATAAAAAGGATCAGTTGGTCAAAATATTTCAAGACACGTTTTCATCGCTTGGAAGAGCATAACTCATCATGTTTCGAGAATGGTTGAGTTTGACACAAGATGTAGCGAATAATCAATAGCCAATACATTAAATGTTTGCACGGGTAAATATGAGTAAACATGTTTATGGGTACCAGGTAAAGGTTAACCCTGGGTAAATCAACACGTTTACCATGGGTTATCTCAATTATGGATCCAAGCGCTGAATTCTTCCGATTGGGATTCTATAAGCTGTTCACGGTAAAAAATTTATAAAAGATACTACTTCTGGGCCCGCGTGAATTACTGACATTACCCAGGGTAAACGCGTTGACGATTGTGTTGATGGGTGAATTGATGGACAAATTTGAGTGGTGTGAACACACGTTCCTTGGATAATCTCAACGATTTTTGCGGCCACTGTCATTGAAATCTGGGGCAACATGCATAATAGAGATTACCCAGAGTAAACGTGGTAACACCGCGTAAGTCTACCCGTTGTTAATAAGAGCGCCAATTCGTTTGCCCTGGGTAACCTCAATCTAGCATCCAAGTTCTGGAAGTCCAATGATTTCACAAGGATTAGAAAAAGGTTGTTGGGGAGTTCAGGATTGGATAATAGAAGAGCCAAAAATTTGAAATAAATACTCACCTGAGATCTGGGCTGCATGCATCATTGAGACAACCGAAGGTAAACATTTCAACACCACACAATATTACCGATCGCTTAGGTGGGCGCCGATAAGTTTACCCTGGGTAGGCATGCGGCCCTAGCACCCATAAGTGTGCACGTGAAATGAAAATTGTGGGTAAAAATAGTAACCTAAGTTGACTTCAAGAATATTGGGTAATCTCACTATCTCACCCAAGGTAAAGATGTTAACACCAAAGAAAACTACCCATCGTTAAAATGGGCGCCGATAAGTTTACCCTGGGTAATCCCAATGAGGCATGCGGCCCTAGCACCCACAAACGTGCACGTGAAAACCACGAGAAAAGTTTAAGGATTCGTGAAAGTTGTGAGTAAAAATAGTAACCTAAGTTGACTTTAAGAATTCTGGGTAATCTCACCACCTCAACCAAGGTAAAGATATTAACACCAAATAAAATTACCCGTTAAAATGGGAGTCGATAAGTTTACCCTGGGTAATCTCCGTGAGGCGTGCGGCCCTAGCACCCACAAAAGGGCACGTGAAAATCACAAGCAAAGTTCGAAAACACGTGAAAATTGTGGGTAAAAAATTCTGGTATTGTATTGATAACGTCTAAATGACTTCAAGAATTCTGGGTAATCTCACCATCTCACTTAAGGTAAATATGTTAAGACCAAATAAAATTACCTATAGTTAAAATGGGCGTCGACAAGTTTACCCTGGGTAATCTCAGGAATGATGATGTGTGGGGCCCTTGTACCTAAGAGTGAACGTGAAAATCACGAGAAGAGTTCAGAAACTGGTGAAAATTGTGGGTAAAAAAGAAGAATTCCAGTATTGTATTGGTAACATCTGAGCTGACTTCAAGAATACTGGGTAATCTCAATGATGCAACCAGGACTTGAACGGTTTGTTCATGCTTTAGAACGACATCCTTGGGTAAAGTAGAAGAATTCTGGCAGATGATGCAAGCTTTTCCGGATGAAAATCCGAGGAAGAGGTGCACCCACCTGGCTCCGAGACATGCTTCGCAGGCTTCACCGATCCTGCTCGAACAACGGCGTTTTCCGCACTGACCCTCATCCAACAGACGTAGTAGTCGTGGCAGCGTCCCTGAGAAAAAAATGGTGACAAATAAAATCGAAACTCGAATACCTCGACATGGTCACTAACTCGCATCGAAAAAACACATAGAAAAATACGAAAACAACCGCATCGTCGCGTACATATACGGAAAACAGCACTTCCGCCCACCTAAGGTCAGCGATTATTTTGAAGTAAAGAAGAGTTGACAGTGTGGAAGTTACAGTAAGATGCAGTAAATTTAACTGCTAGTAAAAGTAGACTGCAGCAGAAACAACAGTGGAACAAACGCAAGGAATGCAGAATATGAGATTGGCATCTGAGGAACGAGATGGCGGTAGGTGTGGAGGAAAAGCAGGGGAGGTGGCCGCGCGTGTAGCAAACTTGTTCCGATTGTTTGTAGCGAACTAATGAGAGTTGCTGGCGAAAACACCACGTTCGGGAATTTTGGAATAACACTGCGCGACGACCGGAAGCGGAAGACAGAGATATTTATTGGTCTGTGGCATTCAGAAAATTAGATTTGCAGCTATAGCTATCGTGTTTGAATAGAATGGAACCAAAATCCTTGCTTTTTGAGGGAGTGATTATAACCAGGAAAGTTGGCGAAAGATTTTCATGATTAATTAACAACGCTCGTCTAAAAAATGTTTTCCCCGGGAATTGTCGCTTTTCCTGCACTTTTTGTTATAGAAATGCAACATGGTCTGTGATATGTATGCCATCCACTTAGGCTCCTTGCGCACTCTAACCCTAAATAACTTGTTGAAACACGGTGCCTCATTTTAGAATTGGCTCTTAAATTTTTACACAATAAGAATCTTCATAAGACGCTGATCACAACTGTATACGCATTTCCTTTCAATAATGCCGACAAACCCCTTTTGGAATCCTTTCTTTCTGGAGAGTTCAAGGTGCACATCGCGACAGCTCACACAAAGAGTTGCACTCCCAACACGCCAGAGACCAGCGATTGATGTCACCCCTGCCACGACATGCCGCAACTCCGCAACTCCTTGTGGTAGTTGTCGGATCGGGCATCTCAAACTCTCCAGAGAGAAGGGGTTCAAAAAGAGGTTCGTTGCCATTTTTGTAAGGAAACATGTATATCACTGTGATCAACATCACCTGTAGGTTTCTTTGATGGCAAACTCTCAAAATTGGTTCTGGAGTGAGACGCTGCTTTTAGTAGAAAATCCAATAATGCGCGAGAATTACTAGAGGTTTCTTGGGAAATAGTAAAATTTGAATATTTCTTGCACTTGGACCTAAAATTAGAAAAAATTATTGACAATTAGGGTTCATAACAAGAAAAAGTTGCCTAGATTTCTCCTTCATTCACAAGCCCCCTCTCGGATCCCCTTCCCCGGAAATGCGTGCGAAGGAATTTGGATTTTTCGTTAGGGAATGAGCGAATTTTGTCATGTATCCATTTTTAGCCTTCGTTTTTGATGGATATTTATTTTTGCACATAGCATAGAAGAAAATGGTCGCACGCGCAGCTGCCCCTGCGCTCACACCCAATGGTTCGGGTCCCGCCCTGGAAAAACCAAGCGATAAGGAGCTTGTAGATTGGCTCCATATCCACTTCATCATTATCTTTTACTGATTTTGTAATGGACAAATTTGTAACAACAGTTCTACACCAAAGTTGATTTTGGTGCCCTTTTTAACCATGATTCCATTTTGGCCACGCCCTCATAGTGGAATTTTCGCGACGGAGCAGACAACTCTTGGATAATTTTCAGCAATTACCTATGCTTTGCCTTTTTTTATAGTGATCGCGCACAAAAAATGAATTTTTTTCGTGAAGCAACAAATATTCTACTAAATAAACGAACAAAAAAATGATCTACAAGGAATACACGTCATGCATGCATCATACAAACACAGTGGAAACGTTATGCAACGTTAAAATGAGGTGTGCGCAAGTTGCATCTGAACGATTCTACAGTTCGAGACAAGTCAAGATGGAAGGAAGAAGTATAAAAGAAAAAAAAAACTAAAAAAGAAACTATAACGATGGATTATATGACGGAAGTGAGGAAAAATTATCGGTGTATGAAAATTAACAAAATTGCTTCTTCTTCGGGAAAATAAAGGTGTCCAGGGTATATTTCCCCGTGCAATGCACCACAATGAAGTGTCAAAGCTGTTGCAACCACCACTACGCACATGCGTCATAGAATGTGTGTAAAACACCCACATTAGTCACAGATGGTCGTTCAAGTGGGAAGCAGGTTCAACGGCGAGACAGACAGAGGTGACGGGCGCATTACCTACGCACAATAGGTGGTGGAGACCTGCGGGTATTGGGTAATACAACCATCAGTTTGGTCTACGGAGCTGGCACGTCACAGGGAAATTTAGCGAACGGCGACCTTACTGACTGTAAAGGATGCATGGGAGGTTTGGGTGTGGATTCCAAATTCGTATCGACATGTTGTCCTTTGAAGGACGATGGGAAGGATTTCAAAGGAGTTGGTCGTATATGGTAGGACCTATGGTGGGTAAAATGTCCTTGGGGAGAAAATATCACAGTGAAAATGATTTGTTGCAAAGAAGTAATTCAGCAGTAAAATTTTTGGGATTTTTCTTTTTTCTTGCTCTACGTTGGTTTCTTCAAAATCTTTTCCACTACAAATTCAACAAAAAAAATTACAAAAAAAATTCAACAAACAAAATTCAAATTTCTTTTCAGGCTCCATTTTGTTCGGGATCGAAGGACCACTTGGACGTTTGAAAACTGATAATACTCATAAGAAGAAAAAAGAAAAGAAAAGAAAATCTAGGACTGAACAACTAGTGGACACGGAATTCGGACAATCTTCACTTTTCCAGGGAGGAATATGAAGGCAGGTAGGAGAAAGAGTTATGAAAGAGGTCACTGCTTACCTTAAATACGACAGTGTGCCACATCCGAACTCATTGCTTTGAGTGAAAAAATACCTTAATTTCTATAGATGGGACCGAATAAAAATCAAAATACATAATTAATTTAATTATCAATTCTCAATCCGATGCAAAACATTCAAGTTTCGGAAAAGGAAAAGCTGCAAAATACTTCTGGACATTTATCGAGGAATTCATTGCTTGCTCTTTCCCGAACATCCGAAATTTCGAAACAGTCGAGATAGATTTTTCGAACTCGAATAGATCTGATCCTTTTTTCGGCCCTAAGTATATTAATTTTCAGCAAAAGAAAATTCTTAGAGACTTACCGAGCACCGCTGACCTTAATAAGAACTTTTTTGTTCGGAAATGGCTGACCTGTTTGCGCAGTCATGTCATCGTTTCCGTCAATTTTTTCTTGAGAATGGCCGATGATTGACTGTTCGTGGGCCGTAGGAATAATACAACTATCTTCAGAATATTCTCCTTAGAAATGAAGATTTCAATATTGAACGGAAAGTACGATTTCGACGTTATAAAACCATTTTTAAACCAACAAACATATAACACATCGTACGAAATAGGAGGAAGTCGAAAGACTGTTAGAAAAGTACACCTCAGCCAACGTGCGCCTGTAAGCAAGTGAGGGGAGTGTACTGGAGAGTAATCCTCTAGTGAGAGTGAATAGATTATAGATTCTAGGTATCTGCTGTTGTTTGACTTGGCACGCACTGGTTGAACACTAGACATTTGACTTGACTAGTTGAGTAAATTGCAGTTTTGCATGGATTGAATTTGAACTATTCGATTTAAAAAAAGCTCGAAAATCGCCTAGAACAAAAAGTCATCCATCTTCAGAACATCAAATTGTGAGTTGTCCCCTGTTGACTGGATCTAATTTGCTTTAAGCTTGGAAAAAATGACCGACCCCGAAGTAATGGAGTAATTTTTTGTTCCGGCCGATGATCGAACCAACACCACGTGCGGCTGCTCTTCAACTGTACAAAGCATAGATAGCAACAAGGAAATAGAGTTCCGCTCCAGTTCTGCCCCACCCATGCAAAGAACAGGTACGTTTTGTTATTCTGTGGACAATTCGTCAAGTTTGCTTATCTTTGCATCTAGAGGGCTACTTCTCAGTTTCTTCAAACAACAGCAGTCTAGACGACAAGTGTCACAAATCGCAATAATTATCAAAGGAAGGTATGGTATCTAGAACAGGCTAAGGAGTAGAGTGACAACACATTTCATTTTCTTCCTCAATAGCTTGTCAATAACAGGATTAAGAGTGGGAAACAGCAAAAAATGAGTTTGAATCAGCAGTGCTTGGAAGAATTTCACGGATCTTCTGCAGAGTGTGATCGTTTTGGACAAATTTGCGGGAAATTCGCTCTCCTGAGAATATCAAGCCTATTCAAAGTACATAGGTATTCACTTGTTGAATAGGCAGGATAGTGTACTGTCAGGTCAACCGTCAGATCCCTTGGCGAACTAAAAGAACATCCGACACAGGTAAATTCCCATTAAATGTGTAAACTATATACCACGAGAAAACGCACTTCTTCTCATAAAAATAAAAAAAACCGAAAGAGACAGAGCAGGGCAATTGTGCCAGAAAACGAGCGCCCCGAATTACCCAAGTAACAAAACTCGTTCTTGAAGAGCTCTGGAGAAGAACCTCGACAATAGACTGGGGATGCGAGTGCAAATTCGATGAAAAATTGTTGTGCAAAACACTTGCCATTCATACGTTTCTCAGGTGATCTATCATTCAAGTGCACCTACGATGTCTACTCTGTTTTTCTGCAACTTTTCTGGGGTGTCTCTGACTGCCACTGGGTAGTAAATCACACCGGCGCTTCCGAAACTATGCAGTCGCTCGGGAAAAAAACTCTTCTCGAGGCTTGAAGGAAGTTCGGGAAAGTTCCATGAATACTGTCCTACTCTCTCAGGTGAGAGCGTTCTTGAAAGAAGGAAAGGAAGGAAGAAGGAAGAAAAAATTTATAGAAGGAAGAAAAATCATCGTAGTGACAAGAGTAGTGACAAGTTGATAATGAATTAAATCTGTGCATATTTTAATTAGAGTGGTGGTAGCAACGGAAAAACGTGGGTGGGGGAGGGAATGGAGAAAAATCTCCCTTATTCTGAACTTTTTTCTAGAAAAAAAAAAACAGATTGTGGTCAAATTCCGGGCCAAACATTCTAGGAAAGGAATCGAGATTTTCTCGTGGAATTTCACCTGAATGGGGTTAGGGAACCCTGGAATACGCCAAGATGAGATGTTGGGTTAGAAGTCTTGTCCCAATAGGTGTTTTACTTCCACATCCCTACAAAAGTGCGACATCAATCACCAATATGCCTATTTCAGCTCATTGGAAGCGTATCAGAAGGAGGTTCCTCTCCTAATCCCCCCCCCCCCATTCCCTTCCACTCATTAATACTCCTCAAGAGTGGGACGCCATATTTTCCAGAAACGCTTTATGAAAGTTGAAAATCTTACATCAGAGCCTCTTCGATCCCTTATTTTCCATTATTCTTCAACTATTCATATGTAATAATTTAATATATCAAAGTAATATACCTTTCCAGCAGTGGCGGACGCAGGGGGGGGGGGAGGGAGGCGCGCCCCCCTTCCAAGAATTCGTCGCCAAATTTTTGATATCACTTTACAATGCAAATAAAAATCTTGTATTAGTTTATTTTTATTTGTTTATCTTTATTATTATTGATTATTCAATATTTATCATTAAAACTAATATTTTTATCAATTTTATTTTCCGTACTGGTCCTGGAAACGGCGGGGACCCCAATTTTTTTTACTACGTCCCCCTTCCGCCCACTTTCTGCGTCCGCCACTGCTTTCCAATAAGTTTATATCGAAAATTCAGGTAGTCTGGGTCCGAAGAGTCACAGATACCCCAGTATTTTCCTCTCCTGAAGTAACAAGTAGGCAAGGTGGTCCAGAGGAAAATTGGCTTCTTACATCAGGACCGGTAGAAATATCGCTGTTACTCTTATTCGTCCCATGGGTGCGAGGTGTTATACCTGGGAAGGGCGGAGCGGCTAAGCACTGCGTATGGTCAATCCACTCAATTAGCCAATCATAGGGCCAGCCCGCCCCGCCCACTTCGGGTATAACGCCCTACACCCTCTTCCATTAATTAGCACAGGCTCAGGTTATTAAAATTTGGGCCGATAATGTGTAGAACACAGTCACTATGTGGAAAACAAGGATTTTCGAAGAGAAGGGAGCAACACAGCCTCGGAGAAAAGGCAGAATTGGTGTGGGGCTACCAATTTTTCGAATATTCACGCTTTTCAGTCGCCTTCTAAATTTTTAACTAAACTAATTGATTTTATAGTGCTTCTACCCGCTATTGAGTATATATTTTAATTGCGCTACGCTCCTGGGTAATGCATCGCTGGAAGGAGGGGTAATGCCATACGAATGAGTATAATCACCGGTAGGTAGCAGCTAGGTGTAGAAAACATCCCATATAGGTATACATGTTGATGGGTGCCAAGTGAACTCGCCCATTTATTCGAACGTACGAATATCGAATAATTCGAATGATTGGGTAAGTTAAAGGATGAGTTAAACAACTTTCTCGATTATCTTGTTTGGTTCAGGTGCCAGGTAAATGCTAAATTCTGCATCCCTGAGCAAGATGTTACCCACCCTAAATATTTAGCCCTCTCCCTTATCGACGTTTTTCCAAAGTACACCTGTTGCATTATTCGGAGAAATTCTTGTTTTGGTCGGCTCCAACTGACCTTGGACGTCTTTTTGCATTATGTGGGCGGCAGATTGAGGTTCCGTTTTCTTTGTGGTGGTTTTCGAGCCAGAGCAGTTGCACTATCAATTATTGTTACAACGCTAGTGTTTATTAGATCCGTCAACAAGAATTTGATTTAGAGTGTGGTTCTTTATGGTGTCACATCCAGAGAAAGGGTAGGTATTGCTTTGGGATGGCGGTAGGTGAGAGAAATAGACAAATACTATGTGGCTGAAAGTAATCATCAAAACAAAAAGAAGGGGCGAAAGCACCATTATTCTTATCAAGCCTTATTTCTCGATCATTAATATAATTTTTTGACCATTTATTTCCTAACAAGCAATTTGAAATTAATTTTGCTTGTGTATCATCGTAAGGTGGGAATGGGGCGTTACCACACCATCGTGATTGGCTATTTGATTGAATGAGCCGATCAAAGTAGCCTGATGACTCCCCATTTCCCTTCACGATGGTACACACCCAGAAGGACGACAGCATCTTTGAGAAGTTAAACACATTGAATTTGAATTAACTAAAGTTCGATTCAATGAGGACAAAGTCCATCCATCTTCTACTGTTTGTTTGATCACAATAATCGCAGCAGTAAAACATTTTATGAGAATTCGCTGCAAAAAGTCATCGTCTTCAGTGGAACCGAGTCGTTGAAGAAAGAAATTTACTGCCGACTGAGTACAGTTGGTTGTTTAAAGACGATAACTACCCAACAAATAAAACGCAACATCGATTTCTCGGAAGAAAATTCTCTTCCGGTTCTTATGTGGACGGATAGGTAATCGAAACTTATTCGTGAAGGTAAATCACAGTTTTTAGGGGAATTTTTATGAAAACTATGTTTTTTAAGCCGAAGAAATCAAAATTCAACCTGAAGATTATTCTGCTCCGGAAAATTGGAATTCGACCTAAGATTCTGAATTTGAGGGGGTGATCACGTCGAATGACCGAATCTGGCACAAAAAGACGGGTTTGCATGGTGCTTCACTAGATTCAAGTTGGATGATTTCTGCACAGAATCTGCATGATGCATGCATAGCGCAAACTTGCTGCAGATCCAACGCTACCAATGGGTTTCCGCTTCCTTAGATCTCTGATTCCACCCCTCTGTGCTAGATACCACTGGATTGAAATAACCATAGTCATAACAAGATAAATTACTTTTACGATCTTTGAAGGACGCTTGGAGCCTCCCGACCAGAGCTAATGTCAGCCCGATGAACCGCATCTATGTCACTTAGGCGATCACTGACCAATTGTTCAGCGGGAAGTTCTTCAAACCCTCCCATTCGGGGATTTGTTTTTATTTCGCGCACTTCCTAATGGATTAACCATGGATGCAGCGGAACTCCGGTACGAATTAAGGGCAGGTGTGAAAAACGCTAACGTTCTTAGAGGACACTGAGGAGTTAGATCCGGGAAACCTGTCTCTGTCATCACTTCTTTGGGAATGTCTTCAGCAGTAAGAATAAAATATGCAGCTGGTAATAATAATATCCCAGAAGGTACTATCGATACTATGAAGCCTTGCATAATGGAAGGGGTTCATATTTAAGGGTGGGAAGGATAGTTACTGTAGATGTGTGGTTACTATAGGTCTCCCTCGGGTACAACGTGATGAGAGTACGATTACGCGTTTACCGGTGGGCTTACTCCACCCTCATTGACATGATTTGTGAAATTAGCCATGCTCAATTCTATACAGCCTTATAAAATCCGTGGTAGAGGCGCGGACCTAGGCGTGCGTGTGCGCCGCGGCTGTATTGTAAGGGTATAACTCGTCCACCTATCGGTTATTCTAGTTCCGGTAGATCAGTAGGAACGATACAAAAGTCCACAACGGTGTTGTATAATCACAAGTCGTCCTGAAGAGCACTCAACCCAAGCTGGAAACGGCTGAGTGGCCGACGAGTTCAACCGTCACAATCTAGCCGCTACGCGCACTGAGTTAGGGAATCTACTGATGGAATCTACAGACCTTAAGCATTGTGTAACATTGTAGCATATGAATCCTAACAACGAGTCAAAACGGCAGAAGGTTGTCAGGATCTGTTAGAATACACATACTGAGCGTAAGGGCGTGTTAGAACATGAACATCGCCGCTGCGAAACCACATCGCGGTGGTGCTGCGACGCGGCTGCGAAGCAGTCCCAAAAAATAAAGCAGGATATACATATTAATCTATTCGATGAATAGTTCTTCTGGAATCGTTCCTTCACGCTCTATTTTCCTTGCCGTTATGCTAAGTTATTGATTGGCGTCTAACTGTCAAAATTAGAAAAAATTGATGCTCTTTCTCCACCCATTCTTAGCCAGAACGCAAGAAGTCAGTCATTTTGACAGAGAGGTCCAGCTGAGTAACATCATGCACGCACCCGTCACCAATGTGTGGATGCGCAGACAATCAGAGTGTTGCGGCGGTGCAGCGCGCGCAAAAGGGTCCCGACAACTGAATTCCTCTATGGCACAGATCTGTTCCCTTTGGATAGTACAATATTTCCAACAGTCGATTTGTAGCATAAACCCCTTATCAAACAGAAATTCTTCCACAGTAAATAAACTTTGCAAGGGAACTGGTAAGGAGTGGAAAGTGAATCGATGACGACTAATCCGTGAACAGGTTAGGGTTCTTTTGCAAAATATTTACAAGAGAACAATGGTGTGGCAGGTTAACAGGGGTGCAGTGGTGTATGAACATTGACAATGAAAAAAAAAACGGAAAGGACAAGTGGTAGGTCTACAAATAGGAGGTAGTAAGTAAAAAGAGTAGTGTAGAAAGGTGTTGGCGAAGACTGATGAGTATGAACGGAAAAAATTGAGCTTAGAGGGCATACCAAGTATGCTGGATTGGAATTCACCAGGAATAAGGCTGAAAATTCTGCCAACTGATACCGAGGAGGTGATCCCAGCCCCCACGGGCGGATTTATTCAGGATACCCCTAGTAATACTATCCCGTAGTAGTATTCCAGGAACGGGAGATCTCACCCCATACTTTTGGAAACAGAGGCAGAGGTGTGAGGTTGGGAAAGGAGGCAGCTGTGCTAGGAAAGGG
>JARK01001381.1:687084-706009 GCA_000688135.1 Ancylostoma ceylanicum
CCCCCCCCCCCCCCCCCCCCCCCGAGAATGGGTCGCCAATTTATTGAAATTACTTCGAACTACAAATAAAAGCCTTGTATGTATTAGTTCAATTTCATTTGTTTATTATAATATTATTTTCAAACAATTTTTTAATAATTATTTATTACTATATAACTGAAATTTTTATTAATCTTATTTTCCATCTGGGCCCGCGAAGTGGAGGAGACCCCACTTTTTCCCACTCCAGAGAATTTTCATTTATTGAATCTAAAGAAAAGAGTAGTGAGATACCAAGACGATATATTTAGGAAATTTTATGCCTATTTGGCTACACTCTGGCAAAGAAAGATAACAAGAACATCATATCACATTGACAAGTATTCAATACAGTGCTGTGGCATACCACATGAGACAGAAAACAACGAAAACTGAAAATTCCACGAACACAGAGCACAATGTCGTCGCAACTGATCTACGGAAAGTGTAGTAAGCGAACGCAGTGTTTAGCGATCCACAAGGCGGTCGTCTTGAAGCAAAACTAATCGGTTTGCGCAACACAAACCGATAAACCTGAAACTGCGTGAAGGTCAGAGGGCAAGGACGCCGGCGTGCCATTGTTCATCGCTAGAACCCGCAAAAAACAAGCGCACGTCCCGCATTCTTCGCCAGGACTTCCGAACAGCAGCATCACGAGGAGGGGATCACTCCCAAAGAGGATTAGTTACTACTTAGAAAGGGAATATGGCCCTGAAAGGGGTGACTGCATTCTTTTGTGGAGGCTCACGATCGCATTGTTGATCGTAAACTAACAGATGGTGTTTGAATGCAAAATAGGGAAGAAGATGGGATTTCGACGATATCTTTTCCATGCTTTTCCATGTAGCCAAGTCCTTAGAAACATTCATGATGATCCCACGAGGCCTTGTCACCACCTTGCATCACGCAGCCAGTGCAGATGTGGACCTTGACTCAGGACGGACCTAATAGGCTGGTATCCGGAAACCCGCCCTTTGCCAGTGACGGACTTGCTGTGTTGGCGGTCACTGCTCTACCATGTCATTCATTTCACAACTTTCGCAGAATTCCTTCCCACTACTAGCTTTCCCGGACAACACCCAATGTAAATATCTGCTGCATTTCCAATTTCACGTTATATGTTCTCCTTCTACCTCTGATAAATCACTGATTACATCACGATTTTTAACACACATTTCTTCAATAATCCGATAGGCAGGTAGCACCGATGTTGAAACTCACAGACTTTTGCAATGTTCCAATGGTATACACTATCACATCGCTCTCCTCATCACGGAGCTTCAATTTGACTTTGACTCGGCTGAAATCACCGTCTTACTATTCAAAACTCGAACTGCTATCAATCCTTGGAAAAACAGGGTCACCAGAAGAGTCCACGCATTGTCAAGAAATCATCACTGTTGCTCCCTAATGAATTTATTAGTTTTCTGTGTAGAAGTTCCACAGCAACTGAAGGCGACAAACTAATCGCTTCAATATTTCCTCTCATCTGGAATCGTTAAGCTAAAATAGTTAAAAGCATTAGTCCATAGGAGATCAGGGTCACTCACATCAATGCTTTACTCGTGCACGTAGATTATTTCACGCCCTGTTTTTAGGCGTCGATATAATGTCGAATGTAAGAAGCAGTTCATGGTGTCGACATCTGTACACCAACTATGGCGGCATTCATTATGACGACTGAGAGAGGCATGGAAATTGCCAAGCTCTGATGAAGTTCAAGGGAGCAGCCACACAATAACTATAATACATATGCAAAGACCA
The DNA here is from genome assembly GCA_000688135.1 of Ancylostoma ceylanicum. NCBI lineage: Eukaryota > Metazoa > Nematoda > Chromadorea > Rhabditida > Ancylostomatidae > Ancylostoma > Ancylostoma ceylanicum. The sequence continues at coordinate 688,867 of JARK01001381.1, forward strand.
AAGAAGCTACCTTGTTATTCATCCCAGTTACTCACTGTACCGAGATCTGATAAAAGGTCACGAGTTTCTCTGTTTACTTCGTTATCCGGTTTTCAATTCCGTGGATATCTTGCATTGATAACTGTCGTTCTTTTCTCGCAAGGGAAGTGCAAGAGGCGAGGCTGGCAGATCGGAATGAAACCGATCTGGCTTGAATCCTTTCTTGACAAGGTCCTCCATCATATATTTCATTTTTGCCCAATGTGTTAAAAAACAGATATGGCCGAGTGGGGAAGGTGCTGAACTGTAGGCGAGGGTCGAGGGTTCGGATCCCGTCATGTGCATCCGTTTTGCATTTTTGTTTTTATTCCTTCTTTGTTGTTGAAATTAACTTCAAATGATTAGGACATAAAACCTATCTATATTGACAAGATTTTGAGTTGTAGAGAACTATCACTAATCAGAACCCAGCCGAACACACAGCCACCTGCATTAGACCGTGTTGGGAGTTTTCGATACATTATCATTTCTCGGGGTTATAATTCAAACTTTTCCCTTTCGCATCATAATGTTCGAACCCTCACGCGTTGTGGCCCTTCTGTTGGCTAGGTTCGGTCCTGGTGATGGCAGCTGTGCAAATCGTGATGAGCGGAAGATGGCCGAGGCGTTTGGAGGCATTCTCCTCGAGGCTTCTTACTCCGAGGTTCCATGTTCTAATCTTTTAAATTTCATTTCAACAACATAGAAGGAATGAAAAACAAAAATGCGAAAATGTAGCACATGACGGGATTCAAACCCTCGACCCTCCGCCTGATAGTCCAGCATCCTCACCACTCGGCCACCCCGTCGCTGCCGTATATGTGCTGCAAAGCATATAGCAGGGTGGTGGGATATCTGTTTTTTAGCTCTCTGGGCAAAAATGAAATATATGCTTTAGGACCTTCTCCAGCAAGGATTCAAGCCAGACAGGTTTCATTCCGCTCTGCCAGCCTCGCCTCTTGCACTTCCCTTGTCAGTGGGGAGTTAAAAAGAAACTGGTTAAGGTTATTGTTTTCTAGGAAAGTGTCACTTGAAGGTCAGCTGGGGAAAGTCCAGAGAAGGGTTCGAGGCAACTAGGTGAGTCCATCGAAGAGATCGATGCGGTCTCACACCCAGTGCAACGCGGCCCTTATCTTTATATCTTATCTATCTTTATCCCTTATCTTTCATTATATGAAAAAGGAAACATTTTTCCATTCTATCCAATTATTCATAATGAATGAAAATTAGTCTGAGGTTCATCTTGATATGCTTAGAAGGCAACACATTCTTCTTGACGACGAATACTCTGTGAGAATCAGTCGCCCTATCGAAAGGGCCTCCTCTGTTTGTCACCGCCAGTGTAATAGAGAGCACAATGTCGACCTGTCATTCTGCAATACCTCCTCTCGACTACCCGAAATAGCTTGTAAGCAATTATTATAATAGCTCAGAGCAAGTCAATAGAGAGTAGCATAAAAGTCTGACTCCGACATCCTTGTACACATCCTCATAAATATTGAATGTTGTTATTCATAAGATTTTTTGTGAAAATGTTGCGGGAGACACTACTCGCGGTAGACGATAGAGTGCCACCTCCTCAGAGGAAATGGTCTAAGTCGTACATATCAGATGTACTGAACTTCCCTCAGCTCATAGTGTGTACAGTATAGAAAAACGAAAGAGATGGATGATTTTGTTTCATGACCACAATGTTACGAAACCTCAGATAATAAGCTGTATTCATCCGATTGTGACCCTTAGAAAAATTAGGGCACGTGACAACATTTACGACCGAAGCGCTATACAGTGTCGAATAACGAGCTACACACTATTTGAAAAAAATTGGAGCGCTTAGATGTCTGAACTTCTTCTTTGCTTTTTTCCAGACCAACATTGTTAGAATCAGAACAGTGTAGCAGAAATCACTGATAAAATAGTGAAAGTAGCCTCCAGTTTTTCAACCTATCTTTAGCAAATCCTACCTAACGAACAAATGAAAACACTAGGAAAAAGTTCTGGAAAAAATCATTGGAGTTCACCTTCAAACGTTTCGATTCTTCCAGCAACACATGTCCGGCCTACTACCAGCTCATTATCTCATTACTAGAGATTCTGTAGGGTTCTGTCATGAAAAATCGTAATCCATTTTCGCTATCTAGCCTGGCTATATAAACTGATCAAAACCCACAGCACACGTCACAGACGGATTACTCTTACCGCGCTATGATAATCACATTCCATGCTATCTCTGTGAGTTAGTTTTTCTGCACCGACTTTCAAAAAATGCGCTTATTTATGAATGGTAACGTTTATTTACGTAATGCTTCCGAGGTGCTCCTGAAAAGTGAGCATTGTTGGAACATTTCTCGCTGAAGCAATTTGCAAGGTTACTGCGGCAAAATATAAACCACAGCCACAAAATGTCCTCATTTTCAGAACAATTTGGTACAAAATACCTGTGTAAGATGTGCAATTAACGGTACATTGGAACTAATCACTTTTAATCATTTGAAGAAATCATGGTGTTGAAACATCTGCTGGGTCTGGATGAAATTACCTATGGTAAATAAGCTCCAGAATCGGATCAAACCTGCGAACAAAAAAGGCATGATATGATGCAGCATGTATCTAAATCAGCACGTAATGATGTAAAACTTTTTTGTGTTCGATCGAGTAAAGCTTCCAATGCCTTTATTTGTGAGCTTTGATATCCACTATCTTATCAGTAGCTTACAAAGAGGTACAACCGAATAATACCCCTCAGGCGCTTTTAGAGGACCGCCCGAGCACCCTATATTTGACGGGCCGCGTAAGATATGAAAATTGGAAAGAAATTGGGTGCGCAAGCGGTCAGCTTCTGATTAAAAGCGGGCCAGCCAGAGCACCCAGTATCTGACAGGCCTCGGGCATTTTCGAGATGCTGTGATAGATCCGGTAGTATGTACGTTTCACCCTAGTAAATTGTTACTGTGGAAGCAAGGTAGTGTAGGGGATTCAGAAAGGAGTCGGTGCTGGTGCATTCACGGACTGGAGGTAAATGGTGCGGTTGTGCCCAATCAAGCATGCTTGGCATTGATTGGAAATGACCGCGTATCAGTGCATGATCCCTACACCAGTACCGACTGCCGGTTGAATGGACTGTACAGTGAAATCACATTTGTAATTTAATTTTTTTTGTTTTTCCGCTTGCAAAATTTCACATGATATTGGATCCATGCACAATTGAAGGGGCCCTTTTCGCAACATTCTTTTCTAACTTCTTCGAATTCTCGCTTCAAGCAAATTCAGCAGCAAATCCTAATAGTCCAAAGTCAGAAATATTTTTTATCGAATCGAATGCTGACACCTCCTTCTCCTCGGTCCACGTTTTCGTTTGCCACTGAAACGTCCTGTTCAAAATTGGTGCAAGTTTCGCTATTAAAAAGAAATATGTGGAGGATGCGCCTACGTTATAACTTCTAACATGAGCCAAGAATTGGACCCACACTCTGTGTATGTGAAATGACTCATTCTCCGTTTAAATAGAATAATTTGAGTTTAGGTAATGCTTCCCGCTAGGGTCACTCAAGGGTCACACTAGGCCTTTAATGAAACTTACAATTTATTAGAGCTTGGTACCAAGTAGGAAAAGCTCAAGATGAAAGTTCAAAATGGAGATTCTAGTAGTAGCACTCCCGTAAACCTAAATCACCAAGAATCGAAGATTTTGCAAGTCCTTCCTGAAGTTCAGAACAGGAAGGACTCACATCACATTGGAAAAGAAGAAAATTCTGTCCACACACGCGGAGGAGTAGCGAAATCATGTTGTGGACGAATTCGTACGGTTTCAGCGTTTGCATCGGTTCAAGCGGAAAGAATGAAACACAAGCGAAGCCCTTATGAGGATGATATTGCTTCTCACAGCTGCTCCACCCACAATTTAGATAATAAGGGGTGCGCGGTTGGTCCTCTAAGACAGGAATGGGTGCGTAGGCGGTGCTCTAAAAGTGGTTGAGCAGTGGCTGGAAACTAGTAGTCTTCAGACTTCGTTCGCCAGGTGGTGACATGATGAACAAAATTTCGACAATTCGGAATATACTGTTATACAACTTGAGTTAGGTAGACGTGAACCTCACTCCTTAGATCTTCTTTACGGAATAGAACTAGCAAATGATCTTCTAGAAATTGAGGAATTACCGGAGATCATGCCCCCTGTCATTACATCAATCTTAATACTGCGCATAATTCCTCTCTATTGTTTTTATCTGGGTTGTGTCGTCTTATTTCTCCTTGATCGTCTTTCCCAACGTATTTGTCAGATTTCGATGGAGAACACCAACTTTGAACGTTGGAGGACACTCTTGGGTGTGTTTCAAAGTGCAGAACCTTGAAAAACTTCCTAATGGATACGAGGACGAAATCACTGGAACTCTGCGGTGGTCGTCCAGTAGTTTTCGCAAAGGCCTCATCGTACCAAGCTGCAAAAATTACAGTGTTAATGGTATATGTATTGCGCACCAAGAACTTACTCCTGCCAATCCTATTGTGCTCGTACTGCAAGTAAGAGCTTTACTTTCATTAGCACTAAACTGAGCTGAGTTCTTTTGCTTTTGAGAACACCAATTTGTGAAAAAGAATGAAAGCAATTCAAATTTGTAAATGTTACCTTTCAGGTTTGGTTGCTGCTCATTTCCCAGTGCAGTAGCAGTGAGTTTGCACAAATTTATGAGTTTAACTGGAACTGAGTGCTCGAATTCGCGAGTATAGTGCTGCATGGCGTTCAGATCGTCACATTTCACATTTCTGAAACAATTTAAGATTTCACGATGTGTTACTTGTAGGAACGCCATGCCCAATAAATGAGGAATGGAACGATTGTGGAAGAGTATGCGAACTCGAATGCTGGAATCACGACTTGGTATGATGTTTCCAAAAAAGTTACAAATGGCTGTGACATTCTAAATATTGCTGCGAAAAGGCAAAACTTGTTCAACAAATCAACGTTCATCAAGCCTGTTTCACACAATGTAGCTTTGCTGGTTGTACATGTAAACACGACCACGCCAGAACCAACAATAACGAATGTGTTCACATCTTAGACTGCCCGCCAAGAGGTGAGAGCAAAGTATGCGAAAACTTTAAAGCTGAATCAGTGATTTTTCAAAATGTTGCAGATGAATAAACGACACAAACTCGTGCAGAAGGACCTCAGTGAATCAGCAAGTCGACGCTCTTCTACCCCCTTTTCCTGTGTCAAATAGAGAGCTGACTCCCAATTGGTATTGTAGTAGTTGAAGTAAATACATTCCACATGCTCTAATTGTTGGTCCACGTAGAAGGGGTTCAAGGTTCAAGGTATCCCAAACTTCAAGACGATACAACTATAACATGAGGGATTCCCAGATATGTTTGGAAGAATGTCGGTGTCTACCGGAGAGAAATGAGGCGTTTGGAGGCCCAGATCACAAATGGCATTGATACCACTTTCAGGCCTCTGAAGAGGACGTTACCGTCGAAACGTCGGGCCGATTTCAATGAAGTATTCCATCTATCAACCTGAACGGCGCAGAAAAAGTGTTATCAAATCTAACATGAGAGTTACTGGTGACCGACAAAATCGAGAAACGAAACGACGTGACTACCGTTACATATGTATATGTATGTAGTTTCCATTATCGTTATTGCTTGAAATGAGCCAAGTCAGGGCTTCATCCTCCCAGAGTCCACTGGTACCAATTCAAAGACCCCGGAGGATGAATGACTTGGTTGGCCACGGGCGCGATCGAACCATCGACCGTGCGCGTGCGCAGCGAGCCTCTTACCACTGCACCACACGCGTCCACTTTATGAATATATAAAGGATGAACGACCCTCGCTTATTTTTCTACCGATTACAAGACCTTCAAACGCCCAAGTTTTTGGGTATCACAGTGGAGTAAGCGCTCAAATTATCAGAGATTGTGTAACATATTAGCCATAGAAAACCCCACCTAAGTGTCCTAATTTTGAATGTAGCTATATAAATGCCCTGAATATGTTACATGCATTGCAACCGACGGGTGCTGACTGCACTACTATGGTGACGCTCTACGCTATCTTTGTGAGTTGGTTTTGCAGTTTTCAAGTGAAGACGCAGAGAAAATGCTAGCTTCGGAATTCCGCTGAGCTTTGCGGCTTTCGGAACTTCCGCAGAGCTTCGAGACAAATACCGAGACATTCGAGACATATATCAAGGATGCTATCGCACCGAACTCCATATTTTCATTCAAAATTTTAGCTGATGTGTTCTGTCTTGACTTCACCTGGCAATGCAAAAAGCCGAAGTGAAATATGATAATTTCCATCCAAAATCCACTACAGGATAATCGAATAATTACATCCATATTCATGAATTTCGGGAAAAGCTCATGCCAGATGGATGTTTTACTCCTGGGATTATTCGTAAAACTACGAAAATTCCATAGATTCCCATCAAAAACGAATTTTTCTATGTTATCACTAAAGACAGCCTAGCGCAGGTACGTAACACAGTCAGTAGGCAAAAGTGCCGAGGATGTCTCCTTAAGAACAAGGTTACGTGTTGAGTAGCTATGCCTACGCCCCAAAGACGTTCCTGAGGTAGTTTGAAACCTCATATTTTTGGTCCTGAGAGGTGTGGAGACGTCCATCGCTTCATGTTGCTAGATCTTACTTTCTATCCTTTTACTAGAGCATGTTGAGGAAATTTTGAAGGAAAGCCATTCACAAACCCAACCTCTTGAACTGTGCATTGGTTTCACCTGTTTTGTAAATTTATCCATTTGCTCAGTTTTGTGATGATGGTAATTTTCCAGATTTGGTTTATTCTCAAGGTTCCGCTTTCCCAGTGTGGCAGTGAGTTTACTCAACCTCTACTGTTTAAACATGGAGTGAAGTTAAATTTGATCAAATTTGCGCAGATATCTCTGATTCTTCAGATTATCTCAGTTTTTAAGTGCCGCAAGTGACGACCATTTCTTATCGTGGCGAATTATAGGAAAGCCCGAGGACTGTCGCAAAACTGAAGAATGGAACAAATGTGGTCAATCATGCGAGCTGAAGTGTCGGGACTATACATTGGTATTCGAATTTTTCCTTTCGAATATTCGAATATTCGAATAATCAAATATTTTGATTTTTCGAATAATTCGAATAATCGAATAATCGAATATTTCAACGTTTCGAATAATTCGAATATTCGAATAATCGAATATTTCAACTTTTCGAATAATTCGAATATTCGAATAATCGAATATTTCAGCTTTTCGAATAATTCGAATATTCGAATAATCGAATATTTCAACTTCTCGAATAATTCGAATATTCGAATAATCGAATTTTGGGACTTTTCGAATTATTCGGATTTCGAATAAAAAATTTTTCGAATCATTCGAATGAATGGTTGTCATTGCTTCGGTGAAGTGCTTTTGTCATGCACTAAATCACAGACAATAATTCAATAGTCTTGTCGGGTGCGAGGATAGAGAAGGACACTTTATCAAGTAAATAGTCCTCGTGATATACCAACGCAATGCCCCACCTCATTTTCGTATTTGGGCCGTTAAAATCCCACATAGACCGTTTTCCGTAAGTGGTCCACAAAATCTAGCACATTTCTGATCCTTGAGCCTTGTCACCTTTGCGCCTTTTCTCGCAAGTATTAGGGATCAGTGCGACGAGGTGGTTTAGGATTCGTTAGCACTTAGTAGGTAGTTTCAAAACCAGTGTCGAAATTCCGAAATGCGACCTGTAATGGCTCTCTGCTAAAGCGTAGAAATGTTTCGACTGCATGTGTTCTTTTTACTTCAGAGTTTAGTTCTCTCTCTCTAAGCAATTTTCCCGGATATGATCATCCTTTTTAGCATCTTAGTGAATGTATACAAAAGAATGCGCGTGCAAAAATCCGTCTCAATCTAAATCATTAGCTCACTCTTTGTATCAACGCAGTGCAAATGAAAAGCAATATCAAGAGAANGTCAAAGCTGACCTGTCCTTCGTGAGGAAAGGCCGGAGCTGATGCGCGAGGGTGGTAAATGTCCGATAACCGTTTCTTCAGCTGATTGTAATTGGGATAGTGGATTGACGCTAGAGCACGAAAGTTGCAACGCAGCGCAATGTAGTTATTTCATATGGTAATTGCAATCACACACATTAATAAACCCAACCACTGTTATATTGAACCCACTGTAACCGGACAGAGCCAGAGTGGCAGTGTTAAATGAAGAGCTGAATTCATATTAGCTTCTCGCTTCTATTGAAGAATATTCAGATGATTGTGCGAGATATCGATATTCACTATGTATATAAAAAGAATGACGCTCATACTGAAAATGTTAGTTTCCGCCATGAAAGTATTTTCTGACACGAAACGATACTTTCGACCATCTATGCTTTTGTCATTAGCTCTTGAGAATAAACAAAGCCTTGATGAATATAGCCGCGTTCGTTCTGGTCCAGTGCTGGTTCCTTTGCTGACGCCGCCTCGCAACCGCAGGGCGGCACTCTTGCGAAGCGCGCTTGCTGCGCTTACTCGCTGGTTTTCTCATATCCTGATACGTTCTACCATAGTTTTGTTAGGTTCGGACGGAAAACGAAGGTTAAAACAAATTCAAATACACGTGGTGCGTGTCAGAACATGTCAAAGCCGATGGATTACCGCAATGAAACCATACTGTTGCGGTGGTGCTGAGCGGCTGCGAAGAGGTGTCAACGAAGAAACGCACTGAATCAGAACGATCATGAGTATATTTTGTCGTCCTTCGCTCACCCTTTGTGCGAAAAACAGATACAGAAGCTAGAAAAATGTCACAGGTCTGTCATCGTTCATTATATCTCACAATAAGCAAGTTTATTGTTAGAAGTTACCAAAATCTCATATCCCAGGGATAGGAATTCAAATGATGTTCAACCCTCCAACACAGGCTACACATAAGTTTCCCATTTTTCGAAATGAAACACAGTGGTGTAGGGTTTTCAGGCATGCCGATTATTAGCTATGGTTTTTGTCAGGAATGCGTAGGAAAAGAGGATTCACCATTTTTACGGTGCGCCTATACATATGATACGCACTATACATTGGTATTCGATTTTTCTTTCGAATATTCGAATAATCGAATATTCCAGCCTTTCGAATGATCCGAATATTCGAATAATCTAATATTTCAACTTCTCGAATAATTCGTATATTCGAATAATCGAATTTTGGGACTTTTCGAATTATTCGAATTTCGAATAAAAAAGTTTTCAAATTATTCGAGTGAATGGTTGTCATTGCTTCGGTTAAGTGCTTTTGTGATGTGCAAATTCACAGACAATAATTCAATAGTCTTGTCGGGTGCTAGGATAGAGAAGGACACTTTATCAAGTAAACAGTCCTCGTGATATACCTCAAGGCAATGTCCCACCTCATTTTCGTATTTGGGCCGTTAAAATCCCACGTAGACCGCTTTCCCTAAGTGCTCCACAAAATCTAGCACATTTTTGATCCTTGAGCCTTGTCACCTTTGCGCCTTTTCTCGCAAATATTAGGGATCAGTGCGACGAGGTGGTTTAGGATTCGTTAGCACTTAGTAGGTAGTTTCAAAATCAGTGTCGAAATTCCGAAATGCGACTTGTAGTGGCTCTCTGCTAAAGCGTAGAAATGTTTCGACTGCATGTGTTCTTTTTATTTCAGAGTTTAGTTCTCTCTCTGAGCAATTTTTCCCGGATCTGATCATCATTTCTAGCATCTTAATGAATGGATCTAAGAGAATCCGCGTGCAAAAATTTGTCTCGATCTAAATCATTAGCTCAGTCTTTATATCAACGCAGTGCAAATGAAAAGTAATATCAAGAGAAGAAACTGAGGTTTAGGAATGCTGTTCAAGAAACCCAGATGTGAGACGTAGGACCCAACGTTCAACATAGCCACTGGCGTGAATTTGAGGTTGTAGACGGCATTCTGAAGGCACTTACGGAAGCTTTCACAACAGCACCGGTCCAAAATCCCACAGATAACATAGACCCTCGTCATGCACTTGCCTATGGCCACGTAGAAGGAAACATATCTTTTAAAAATTGGGTCGTTCTCGAATTGAGCTGTAGCTGAAGCAAAAGTGTCATTTGATCCTTTCTAATTTTACGCAAACTTGGGGGGTCATTCCTAAGTTATGTCGGAGTAAGTTCCGAAAAATGGATCCTATTATAAATATTACGTATGAGTGTACGCTGCTCATTGTCAGATCAGAACAAAGTCCCAAAACTCTCTCCGAAATTGGAGTTATCCGTGACGTGACAACTATCTGGCTGTGTTCCAATGACCGAGTTCATTCGCTGTTGATATCCGGCTAGTGTATTTATAAGCGCTTTTTTTCACAGAGAAGTTGTCATAGAAGTGCCCCTCAGTCGTCATTGAAAAAAGATGCCAATTCCTATTCAAGCAGTTGACTTCTCATCTAGGAAAAGTCTCGGGTGGCAATGCCTCTGTTCAAAACAGACTTGCCGATCTCAGAGGTTCCAAAAAGCTCATATCCATGCTTGATGGAGATGATAAAGTAGCTGGAGGGGGGTGGAGAAATGCAGATTTCCTGGTTATAACTCAATTGAAAAGTTTTTCCCTAATGCAATTTCTGATGTGTCGAAGTCAATGGTCGAAACCCGACCTACTATTCGAATTATGAGTGCTCGAATATTCGAATATTCGAATAATCGAATAATTCAACTTTTCGAATAATTCGAATATTCGAATAATCGAATAATTCAACTTTTCGAATAATTCGAATATTCGAATAATCGAATATTCCAACTTTTCGAATAATTCGAATATTCGAATAACCGAATATTTCAACTTTTCGAATAATTCGAATATTCGAATAATCGAATTTTGGCGTTTTTCGAATTATTCGAATATTCGAATACCGAAAATTTCGAATTATTCGAATATTCGTTCGAAAATATTCGTTCGAATACCAATGTATAAGTCGGGACAAAGAATTGGTGGGTCATTCCTGAAGAAGAAACTAAATATGGCATCGACTTCGCCAATACTGACACATACAGGCAAAATACATTCAACTACTTCGCTATGAAGAACTGTGCCTCACACAATGTTCTTTCGCCATGTGCACGTGTAAGGACAACTACGCTAGAAACCAATATGGGAAATGTGTGCCAATCTTGGAATGCCCACCAAGAGGTGAGTGGTAAACACACGGAAGGTTCGTAATCAATATAGTAATGTTTCAAACGTTCCAGACGATTGAAACACTCAAGTTCTCGGTAAACGACTTCAAAGAAGTGGTAAATCAACTCGCAACTTGATGACATTTTCTAGAATTTTTCAGAGCTCAGCCTTTTGGATTGTTGTGATATAGTCTAAGTGAATATCATCAATATCATATCTTGTTATAATATTATGTTTATTTACGAAGAGCCACTGAGAAGGATGCAAACGTTGTTACGAAGCTTTTCAGAACCATATTCTTGGAAGGCTCTCTAGTAAGACTACATTCTTGCCGTCAAACCAAAAGATATCACAATACAATACACAAAGAGGGCATAACTTATTGGATAACTTTTGCTGGTATTCTGTACAATTCTTTGCAGTAGTCAAATGTTTTTGCTGTGCTGGAGCATAGGTTCTGCACGATAACAAGAATCACGAGTATGCGTGGGTGGAGACATTTCCCCAAGCTTTTCTGGAGCAGATCTTCACTCTTGGAAGGTTGTATTAGAAGTTAGGGGCTGCTGTGAGGGTGTGACCTATTGCAGCCTTCTCCAACCTAGTCAAGCACTGACAGCAGGGTCCTAGTAATGTAATTTCGAGTTGACGTCCGAGAATCTACCACAAATGTGGTCGGCAATGATGAACAGAAGCAGGTTTTCTTCTGCGTCAGGGAAATGCTGAGCCTCACACTTCAAAACTCATCAGGCAAATAGACGCAGTGAGCGATCGAGGCCCGCAGCAGAACGAATTTTGATCAGTCCAGGTTCGAGTTCAGTTCTCTTCATTCTGCATTGATAAGCTAGAGCGGCCCTGCAGTCAAATGGTCTGAATAAATTTAAAACTCCTTTGCAGTTTCGAGATATCAACAGAACTTGCAATTAGATTTTTGAATTATTAAAAAAATTAAAATTTAAATTAAGCTTAAATTTAATTTAAATTTAAATCAGGGCCCGTAGTAAAGTGTCGATGGCGATCATCGCACATCATGTTGATGGCGATGATCGCACATCGCGTGGGTGATGATCATGGCGATCAGCACCATGAAGAATCGGTCGTGTGCGATTCCCGGCTGTGTGTATCGCACATGTCAAAACATGCGTAACACGTACTCACACATCATCGGTTTAACCTGTGAAACAGATTAAACACCCGCAGCTATTGCCAAGTTTGGACGTGTTTTACTTGTTAATGACGCCTCTGTGCTCTTTTCGTAGGATTACACAATATCCACCACATTTTTCGGATTTTTGTTTTTAAGTAGTTTTGTTTTAGAAGTAGTTCGTTTCAAAAAGGACGATAGCTGGGTATTTGTGCCCATGACCTGTATTTCCCGCCAGCCTGGCACTACTCCACTTGTTCTGCCCCAAAATCAAAGATTTCTCTGAAACTTCGACTAGAGGGGTTATTTCATATGCTGATCACGAATATCGCGTTGATTTTGCACGATAACCCCGCTTTGGTAGGGTAACGGCAGGGTTAGGGTAAGTAGGGTATCTCACAGAATCCCCTCAATTTTTGTGTACGGGGGTTATTTGGCATGCTGATCGCGAATATCACATTGATTTTGCACCGTAACCCCACTTTTGTGGGGTTACGGTAAGGTAACCCAATATACGGTTCCTCATGTAATTCGCTCAATTTTTGCTCAAGGGGGTTATTTGAGGTGCTGATCACGAACATCAACATCATTTTGCATGCCACCTTCGTCTTCTCTTTGAAATTGGCATTTTCTCTGAATTTTCTACCGTATACCTACCGTATCCCCACAAAAGTGGGGTTACGGTACAAAACGAATATGATATTCGTGATCAGCATGCCAAATAACCCCCGTAGACAAAAATTGAGGGGATTCTGTAAGATACCCTACTTACCCTAACCCTGCCGTTACCCTACCCAGATTTACATAACCCCTCCCCCATACAAGGATTGAACGAGCGAAAAGTCGGAGATGGTGCATTCCGTGCAATTTGCGCCCCTTAATTCATGTAACTTCACATCATCGCCACCCTGCGAGTGAGATGCTCCGAGCACTTCACTCGGCGTCTCTTCACTACGCACACTATCTCGTCATCAAAATATGGCGATCATCGCCCTCCAGGGCGAGGAGATCAGCGCCTCCCACCGGCACGCTCCCAGCACTGCCGGGAATGGTGACGATATCCTATCCTACAGTGTTGGGAGATCGTCGCACGTGCAATCATTGCCCCATATGTGGCGACGAGATGTGCAGGCACATGATCTCAGCACCATGACACTTTACTACGGGCCCAAATTTAAATTAATCAACAACTTATTTTCAAATTAATTAATAAATTTTAAATTTAGAAAGAGTGAATTATTAAATTAATTTTTTTCGAATTTTAACGGGCACAGTCAGTTCAAACTGGATTAAAAAATAAAAGTCCAATTTCGTCGACTTTCCGAAATTCTGTGTGAAATTTTTGTTCCTCGCTATGAAAGGAAAAAGAGTGGCCATTCAGATTGAGCATGTTTCCCTTCAACATTTCCCTACAAACGCTTTTACCTGACTCTACGCACCGCCTGGTGCCAGAGACAGAAACAAACCGCCAATGTCGTCGAAAATTCCATTTTAATGAATCTTGCTAGTAAAGCAAGCTTCGAAATTTTCCTATGAGCATCTGATTCCCTGCTAACAACACAAATCGAAAAAAAATCCGCGGCTATAAATGCATGGTTTTTCCTTGGAATCACCGTGAATCCTTTTTTCACCATTTTTTTAACTCCTGTTGACAATTTTCGCTCTCCCCTTAGGTGAGAAACTGCTCATCGAGACTACTATAGCAAAACACGCATTTATATCGAGAATAAAATCATTTTTTACCCAGATCGAGTAAAGTGATCTAGGAGAGAAACGGAAATATTCTCAAAAGCACTGCATTTTGAGCTCTAAATGCATAGAATGCATGCAATTCCATATAGAAGCATTTCCCGGAGCAGCAGAGTTGAGGCAAGAAGGAGAACACTATGCCTCATGGCAACCTCAGATATTGTCCTGATAGCTCATTCCAATCCTGAAATACAGATTTTATATTTTCATCAGTTGATCTCTCAAAATTGTCAGCGTACTGAGTATGTGGCCGCCACTGCAATATGTACTCTGGAATTTTTTCCCGCAGTGCATCCGTGATTACCCGTGATAAATCTCCACAGTCTGATAACCGGATGTAGGAAGTCACTCGCGTGCTATGCCCTCAAATCGAAACTCGAAAAGCTCGGAATTATTGAGCTCCGCAGACGAAAATTTGACCTTATTATGGTGAACAAAATACACCGCGGTCGGACAAGGCCAAACACTTCTTCCTTCTTGACGGTCTGTGACACCGTAGGCCGAATCCCGGCGTGTCCGCGGCCAGACACCTTTGACCGGCCAGATTCGGCCACCAACGGTCCCTTCGCTTTTAGTATGAGTACGGGATGTATGCATACTGTACACACCGTATCTCATAAAATTCCCTCAAATTTTACAAGTAGAGGTTATTCGATATGTTAAGCACAAACATCGTATTCATTTTGTGTCATACCCTCGTTTTCGTGAAATTACGATGGGTGGTGGAAAAAGTAATTTTCAGCGCCACATAGCCAGCCTTTAAGGGCAACACCCACGAAAATTTTGGTCATTGAGATTTTAGCGCAGTCTTAAGTTTTCGACTACGGTGAGCACGAGGTATCGGTCAAGTTTGTTTAAACTTCTGAAAAGCCGATTTCTGAATGTCCTTATTTCGCTGAGTTAGATCGGAATGGTCGAGTTGCGCGGAACCGATCTGACCAAAAAGTCGGTAATGCTGCCTCTATCGTCACGTACTTTTTCGACGAATTTCACCCGGATTTGCAGTGTTTTCGAGCAAAAGAAAGCGGGAATAGCAGAAGGGAAAGATGACAGTTGCACAAATATATCCGTGGAGCAAAAACAGAAAATGTAAGGCAAAGGACAAGAAGAAATATCGCTAATTCACAATTAAGAGATAACAATTAAACGATACGAGCCGGAAAAGGGTAAACAACTATTGAAAAGTGAAAAAAGAAAGTTCTCCAGGCAATTATGACCAAAATAGCAGATGAACTGAGGTGAAAAGAGCGCGGAAAAGAATTTTTCATAGGAAAAACTTGTGACTGCAGACAAAAACAGCTGATCCGTGTCAGGTGTCGCTCCAATGCTACGCTTGCGAAACAGGAGAACTCGTACCAGCAGGCTGGTTTGTACGGAGTTCTGCTTGTAATATCTCGCGTAAGCCGTGACCTCCGACACCATTTTTGTCGCAGAATTGTCGGGACTATGCTTGAGATTTGAAAATTTCCAAAAGCTCGAAGATGAAGATTTAAAGAAAGCACCCACGATAATTTTCATGACAAAAATTTTCAATGTTTTGGGGTCTGAACGACAGTCCCAGTAGTCACCAAAAGCATCCGCATTCTCGAGATATAACAAGTTGAACAAGGGATCAGGGGATCCCCAGGTGTGTTGTAGCGGAGTGCGAATCAGCTGTTCTCAGCCACAGTCGGTCGCGAAATCTCACATTTGTGATGTGCTCACTCTCTATTTCACCGCTCAGACCTCAGCTCCGAGTCGAGGATTTCAGCTGGTGCTGCCTTTGAGTCGTAACTCTACAGTGGGCGTCAATGGCGGTGACTCGTCTGCGGCCTCGCAAAGCACGCGGCGCGACCGCACCGCTCACGCTAGAATCGTCGCCGCAGTGGCTTATCTGGGTTTTCTTGATAGTTGTTCATCATATTTGATGATCACTAAGAAGAAAACTAACTGACTATCAAGAAAACCCCATAATTTGATGTCCCGGAGAGGGTTCTCGCTCGAGCGGAGCGGTCGCGCCGCGTTCTGTTCGAGGCCGCAGACGGGTCACCACCATTGACGCCCACTGTACATATTTTCTCTTTGTTATGTGTGCACTGCTTCTTGCACATAAACAGCTCTGGAGACTTCTGCACGACTGCCACCCTCAGCATGTTCCATAACTTCCCCAAACACGATATGGGGACGAACACTGCCCTCATGTTGGAACTGGCTACGATTATATATGGTGGTGTTTGACCAAAAATGCAGTCTTTTTGTGTACGTGAACAGATGGAATCGACGCTTTTTCGGATAAAACATGAACGATGCCTCCAATTAGCGGCCCTCGATGGAGGCATGAAGCGGAAGCGTTGTGTGAATAGCTTTTTAGGTCGATTCGATGAGGGCGTAACAGAGGCTTTTTCTCTGGAATAGGGGAAACTTACCAAACCAGATAGGATAAGCCTCTCTGTTAGATACCCACAATTGAGTTCCATTAATAACTCCCATGCCAACAATTTTTACTGCTGAAAAACGCTACGGTCCTAGAGGTTTCTGATAGCTTCGTTCGTCAGTGAGAATTCCCAAGAATATATCCACGTCTAGAGACGACAATGGACCTGAGAAGCAGTTCCTGCTCCTCTTCACAGTCAACATGCAAGATGTCCATTACAGTTAGAAGCCAGGCAACATCGAAAAATTCACAGAAACCGCGTCTTCACTTTTCCGTCCCTTGATTTTTTCAAATAAGAACACAAGCAATGCGGATCGAGACACCCTCTAAGCGTTTAGTGTACACGTCATTATCGAATTCAATGTCAAGTTTTGTCTTACCGACTTCGCAATAAAAAATCGCCCAATATGACATCATGAAAATCACACTCACTGACTTTTTGGCTTCGCAGTTTCCTTATTATGTCCATAGTGCTCCATCGACGCACTTATAATATAGGTAATGGTCTCTACTAGTCGGAAGAATTGTGTCGCCTTTCAAGGTTGCCTTCTGATAAATTTGTGGAAAAAAAAAGACTCGACGGAAAAATTCGGCAGAACTTTTGCTTCAACCTAATCTCACGTTTCTAATGTTCTGCTTCCCTCACATGTATTGTGGGGGGGGGGGAGGTGGAGGTGGGCGA
>JARK01001381.1:713756-724816 GCA_000688135.1 Ancylostoma ceylanicum
GGGAGGGGGGGGGGGTGTCCGTTAACAAGTGGCAGTATGAGAGCATGATGTTCTGCACTCCTTTTAGAGTTGTAATACTCTGACAACCTCCACTACCTAGAATCGGAGGTTTCCATACATGCTAGCTTGGGCTGATTTGCCAAAATCAACTTGGGAGATGATTATAGATAAAGCATATTCTACATGTTTGATAGGCTGAGCTGTCGGCCACTAATGACTTGTTACAGCGAGAATCACAATTCGTGCTATCACGCAGGTTTGTTTGCATTTCTACTGATTGCTGTACTACTTCGTGAATGCTCTTGACAAGTTGCTATAAAGAGATAGAGCATGCTCGATATAAAACCAAGCTAGTTTATCTGCGTATATGAAAGTGCAGAAGTCCTGACCCGTTCGCACGCCTTCGTCTTGTTAGTCTGATTGTCTGCGTATCCGCAGATTGCCATATCATCATTCTCAATCTCAATCGGTCATTTGATGCACAGTCAGCACCAGCCCAAGTTCCTTAGCTGACGTAGCTGAGGAGTGGGTGGTAAAATCGAGAGTGAGCACATCATGAATGTGAGAAGAACAAAAGGAATGATGACCTACCTGCAGGGAAACCAAGATCGCCGTCACGGACACGGCGGGATTTTAACGCCACGACGCGTCAGCTAACGCTACGGCGGTGGATGGGCTGGCGCAGTGGATGTACGCAATACGTACCATTCAAATGGTTTCGTGGCGAGACGCGCGCACATCCTACGGCGGAGCACTCGTCCGCTCCTTCGATGCGTGGAAAAAAGTGCCTTTATTTCTTGCATTTCTCGCTTCTTTCACGCAGTTTTATCCCTGCCTACGAGTTTACCGTCCCCAAAAACCCCTTAATTCGGGAAAATCTCCAAAGCAAAGATTTCCGCGGGTGCTGCCTCTAATTATACAGCTAGTTAACACTTATGTTTTTTAAAGTACTCTATTGGTATCCAGATCCACAAACAACCTCAGTAAATCAGAACAGGAAAAATTGAAACATTGATCCTTACATTTTCCTAAGATTTTCTCCTTGCTGTCGATTGTTGAAATTTCTGATATGATCCGAATTTACTTTGCAGATTGACATGTATAAACTCGTCCGATTTTCGGGCGTGTCTTTCACTAACTGCCCATATGTATAATGGGACGACGCCAAAATTTTCTGCGGAGGCTGCAATGAATGTTTGTTTACACACTTGAACAGCAGAATTTCTGTACAATACTAACATCTCCTTTTACAGCTTATGGTTACAGCATCATTTCTGCAAATGAATTCATTAATGGAAGAATTAAGTAATACAGTAGTTAATTGTGTGCATCCATCAAATCGTTTAGCTGCATATCGTAAAGCTACTATACGAAATGCTCCATTAGCACAGAAGTTGTGGGCAAGTATTGTTAAAGAGTTTAGATTGGTGGGTTTTGTTGAAACTATTACAATAATGCAAGTGAACCAGTGTGGCCGTCCGGCTGACATCGGACCTCCAGACACTTTCTAAGCTCTCAATAATCAACACTGATTCAACTTGCCGTCTTGCTGTCATACCAAAGTCACCAAAAATAATTGAAGAAAAATACAGCATTCCATTCTCTTTCTGCCGCTTTTTGTGGGGTAACGGAGGGAGCCGACCAGGCATCTTACATCTCGAAAGAGGGATAATAATCAAAGGGGCGTGGCAATCGATAGGCATCCTTCCTATTATCGCCATCACTCACATCGCCACTTCATTGTGGGCACATCTTCAAGAGTACCGGCGATGAGCTCCGTTTGGCAGCGTTCCAGGCGATCCACGTGGCAATCAATACATACGTATCATTTCCACGATCCTTATCTCTTCTATCGCTGGTTCATTTTGATTCATTTCGAATTGGCGAAGTCTTGGGATACTCATAAGCGTTATTCATAGTGCGTCGGAGTCCGATCCCGTCGGATCACAAATGATACGTATCGATCCTCGTCGGAATCCGACCGATGAGCATCGATACGTATCATTTCTTATCCGACCGAATCGGACTCCGACGTACTACAAATAACGCTTAAAAGTCAGTACTGGCCCCGTGGTAAACCTCCCAGTCAGATGAAGTGACGTGAGGAAGCACCAGTTGGCCTACTCTGACTTTGGAGCGGAGCTGATCGCGCTGGCGGCGGTTTTGTCGATTGCATGACACTGCTGATGAGAAGTTTGACAAGATAAGACACGTCGATGATAGGATATGCTAGAGGTACTCATGTTTAGTAGAGGTATTAAACATGCTTCTGCACCGCACCGTGCGCGTACCTTCAAAAGTTTGCGGGGCAGCCACGCAGTTCCACGCAGACCCACATATTCCACGCAATATCCAGCAACTGACGCAAATTTACATGTCTTCTAACATTTTCTCGTGAGTTGGTCTGAACAACTCACGAGGCCCTCAACGGCACGTAATGCTATTTTCAGCACTGTCTAGCCTTCACCGCAGCAATTGAGAGTCGGGCCAACTGATGTTATCAGTTGTGTTACTCCCACCGCTCGCCTGAGGAAAGCAACTGCTACCAACTCGACATCCTTCACCATTGTCATCCGCGATGAGCTTGCTCTCCTCAGCGATAAGTGGCTCGCTCAGAACGTCTGATCGTAAGGATGAGTTTACTACGGGTTTCGGTACAGAAGCCATTACCTGTTTGTTGAACGTAGAAGAGAGTTGAAACGACGAGTTTCATGTGAGTCCAATGCTCAAGTAGTAATATTGGCTCTCTAATTGAGAACCGCTGAAGCACTTCCCGACACCGTAATTGGGGTCTTGTTTCGATTTCAAAAAATATCGTTGATTTGACCGCTCTAGGACATCTCTTCTCAAAGGCCTATTCTTTTGAAAGCTACGAGAACACTGCCACTAACTGTATTAAGACGATTTGAGCCGCTCGCGGCGACACATTGAAACGCAGACGAGAGTAAATACATTGCCAATTGTATGAGTTCACTAAATATAGACACAATAATTAATAGTGCTGTATAGTGAGGCTGACAGACTCAGAGGTAGAAATATTGGAAAAAGTACAATGCAAGGTTCAAGGATTGGGGATATGGCACAGCTCCCTCCAATTCTACTACAGCGGTAATCTTCTATGCAGCTGTTGACCGCAGAGTGCAACAATACCGCAATCCTGACTGACTTTGAATTCGAGGAACGGAGCATCGCACCACATTCTTTCTTATCAACTGAACGACCGCTCTCCAATCATTGTTTGATGTGTACTGATACTAGTTGACTTCTGTTGAAGCGATCAAATTCAACGGAATTTACTTCATCAAACTAGACACAAACCTTTCTTTTGAAATTTTGATTCATAAGGCTTGAGGGTCCAGCACTTCTAAAGGTGAGCCATCTCATTCTCAATGAGATTGAGATCAAAGATCGTTGATTCCGTGACGCCATGTGGGGAACCAAATAACACACTGACAACCCTGGAGGGGCTACCATAAGAACCATTCCATCACATCAATACATCGGAAAGACATCCAATACAGCGAACCAAAGGAATCAAACTGAACCAGATACCACGGCTTACCTATTATGTAATAAACTTTAGATAGAGGATAAGATACAGGATAAGCTTTTGTTTACAGGATAGTGTCATTTTAAAGATTTCAGCATATGAGTTCCGGTGATTACGAGCGGATGACGGAGTGTGAAATATTAAAAGCTTTAGCCGACGAGCGGCTCGATATCGGCAGTAGAGAAGAAGAAGGATTAATAACGAATTGGATAGCTGTAAGCACAAGCTATTAGTGGACTCCTACTAAGAAGTTCAGGAAGCTCACAACAATTTCGTTTTGCAGAAGAACCCAAAAAATAATGAACGTATGATGAAATTAAAAGCTGATGGCCTACGGCGGAGAGGAACCGACTGTCGTCTAGGACCAGTTGTACGCGACAGAATACCAAGAGAGATCATTTTAGCAATAGGTCAGATCTGCAGTAGATCATTTACAAGGCTAACCATTTAATAATTTGAATTCTGTTTTTGCTCAACTGTCACCTTCTTCCTAATCTGTTGTTGAAGAGCTTGTGTGAATGTTTTATGATTGCGCATTTTCGCTCATTGCGCATTAGGCTTCTGTAATAACATGCCGCCTACCCCCTGCTTTGTCATCGGCGTCCATAGTCAGCGAGATGATCTCAAAAGGTCTACTGTAAGTCACCCTGCGGTGACTGAGAGCGGGATTCATGCGCGCAAAGTTGACATACCTTGAAATTTCTTCTCAGTTCTCAAGAGTCTTTAGCCTCAGGAAGAAAACTCTGCTCCCAAATTGTAGATCACCTGGAAATACTCGAAGAGTAATCTTAAGAATGCTTTAGATCATGATGGTTTCTTCCTGGAACTGACGGCTTCTTCTCCCTAGCGTTTGTCCTACGCATTCACAGGGTCCGCTGTTCTGGTTCTACTCCGCCATAGAGCTCGATCTTGTGTGTCATCCATTGTAACTCCTATTTCCTTCATATCCTTGTATACGGCATTTTGTCCATCGCTTTTCCGGTGCGCCTCTAGAATGTTTATCGGAAAGTTCCATCTCTAAGACTCTGTGGGTAGTATGATGTAATGGCCTTCTTATTACATGACCGTCCCATCATAACCTTGTTCAAGAGTTTCAGCCGAACAGGCACTGTCTGCAGCATCGTTCTTAGGTCATTATTTCGCACTCTATTACGGCGTGCGAAACCACAAGTCCATCTGAGCATACGCATCTCTGCAGTGTTTAGCATTCGCTCGTTGCTTTCGTCATTGGCAAACATTCGCTTCCGTACAGCAGCGCTGGTCTGACAACAGTACGGTAGACTTTCCCTTTGAGCACTCTCGAGCATCTTCGGTCGTACAGGATCCCTGTAGATCCTCGCCATTTCAACCAAACGCTGGTAATTCTTCTACGAATTGCAGCACACACGGTCCCGCCAGCACTAAAGAAGCTACCCAGGCACTGGAATTCCTTCGGCTGCAGTTTTCAACATATATGTAGTTTAGTCGGGAATCCAGTAGACGCTCATGAACTTTCATTATTTGTGTGGTCAGCTTTATCCCTCTGTAGTATGCGCAGTCCATGATGTCTCCCTTTCGTTTGAAGAATGGGACAATCATGCTATCCCTCCATGCATCAGGAACCATTGCTGATGTTGTTGAAAGACGTGGTCAACCACAGCGAGCCCGATTAAAGCACTTTCCATATTTTCACTCGGATTGCATCTGGACGATTCAAGCACTTCCCATGCAAGCAGTTTACGTGCTTCCACTTGGACTCCATCTGGATCCATAGTCTTACTTCATCTTCTTCATTACTTTCCTTACCTCATCCACGCTCTAGAGTTGTACAAGTCGCGCTAAAGTTATTTCTTCTCTTGGGGATTCCTGGTTAAATAAATGGAAAAGAGTACTCTTTTCAGCTTCCTTTGACTGCTGCAGGGTGCTTTAGTACTACTCCATCTTCATTTTTAACAGTTCTGACCTCAGTCACATCAGAAGTGCTTCTGTGGCGAACTTTCGCTAGTCGAAAAACGAACGGTTCAGCTTGTGAGGTGTCCAACCCTGCAGGCCACTTCCGGGTGAACATCCTAGCATTAACTCCATTGCATATAGAACCTTTTATGACCATGTGACTTTGAACTCCATCATCCGGCCTGTCAATCTCGGCCTGATGCTGGGATTGCGAAAAAAGGGGTCTTCTGGTAACCGTGTCAAACTCACCGCACTGGGCGAAGACCTTGTTTATAGAGGCGATCATAACTCGCCTCTCCCATTTGGCCAATTTTCTCTGGCAAGCATTTCATAAGTCATGAGGTGCCTCACCCACGCCCGCCTGCGAAACGTCGGCCAAAATGGGGTCGCTCATGGTCCACGGGGATTACTCCTTCCCACCATCCGCCACCCGGTGGACGCCCTCGGTAGCTAGAGCGACTTAATAGCCTCGAGTCTTCCTGGAGCTGAAGGCAATGCGACGAATATCAATGTAGCAGAAAGTAAGTTGAATTTGGCGGAAATGGCAGGGGGTGCGGATCTTCTACTGAAGCTAATGTAAATCGTTAATACAGTAATAATATAAGTGATGGGTATAATTAATAAGTGATGGGTATATTTAATATAAGTGATGAGTATATTTAATAATAATGACAATAAAAATAATACTATTTAGGAATCAACAAGTATATACGACAATAAAATACGTTAGTACGCAAGAATGGAATAAATAAAAAAAATATTAAGCAGTTAATTGTAACGAATAACAAAACTTTCTTCCTTTGCTCTTGCGTATATGTGTTGAATGAAGCATTAATTTGCAGCATTCCCATTCGTTGCGCTCTCAGCCTAGACTATGTGACTCTGCTATGAATTATGTGTAAATCCCTTAGGGTCTTGAACTCTTTCATGTCAAAGATTCCCGGATTAGAATGCAATGCTTACACTATTGACCATCGTATGGATATTCTGGTTATACGCCCGCATATGACTGACAAACTTCTCGGAATTCTAACAATTTCAAAAAATCATACGACTTACCTTTTCTAATGGGCAGGTGGTTGGAGCACTGGTGGACCGTCAGATATTGTTGAAGTATTTAATCCTAGAGCACATACATGGGTGGTTCCCGACCCTATAGTAAGGTGAGATGAAGCTTATTCATCTTCATTTCTCTTGAATGTTTTTCTTCTTTGAAATGTTATATTCAGAGAGATTCCACGCGCATATCATGGGGCCGTGTTATGTAACGAGAAGATGATTATATTTGGTGGATTTAATGGGCGAGAATACTTTCAGCATGCTAAGTTATTTGATTTAAATAAAAAGGTCTGTGTTTTTTCTGCAACAAAGGATACGTGTGTGAAAGTGTAATGACAGAATTGGGAATACGTAACGAATATGCACGATCGGAGATGTTATGTAGCAGCAACTCCATTCGCTGACCCTACGGGAAACCACCATGTCGTGGCTGTAGGAGGGTAAGTCTCGATCTAAATCTGATAATAAATCATTTACCGATTGTGAGAAGCAGAATGGTGAGCTATTTGTAGTGGAGGACTCGAGGAGTCACGAAACGAGTAATCTCGGAGTTTCTCATGCTAACTGTGCACATTCCCCTACAGGACTATTTCTTGCCTCATTTGCTTCACTTTTAGATACAACGGATTTCGAAGGCTAAACTCCGGCGAAATTTTGAACATAGAGAAGAACCACTGGTACCATCTTCCTTTCATGGCCAAGCAAAGGTGAAACAGTTCTGCTGCCAATTCCATTTCATTCTCTTAACCGATAACCTTTCATATGCTACAGATCGGACGCGGGTGCAGTTGTGTTAGCAGGACGTCCAACAGTTATAGGTGGTTTCGATGGAAGGCTTATCCATAACGATATTGAAATGCTCGACTTCGAATCACAGTCATGGTTAGTGTTGTGTCCTTGCCCTTTCCCTTGATCACCTCTAGAGTCTCCTTCCTGTGACTCCCTATCTCTTCCAACCATCTCTTTCCTGAGAGAGTATCTCCTACCAGTGCCTCTGCACGAACACCAGAATATTAGTAATTTATTAGTACCAGATACAGGAGAGAATGGGGCGGCTGCAGCTCTCAGCTTACTCCAGTTGAGACACACCCTAAGCCCCAGACGACGGTCTTATATACAGCTCTGTTTCCCGCCATCGCAATTCCCCGCCATCTATCAGGACGGAAGATCTTCACACCACCTAAGAGGACAACCGACCTCCTGCCTGCCGATAACAGAGCCACTGTGTGGCAACAAGCTGTAACCGACAACACATAGCGTACGAATTGACGCGCGAAACATGATAATGTTACACATAAAATTACACGTTCTAGTCTCCCAAAACGCATGTGAGAAAATGAGAACATTACTTCTGATTGTGAGTACAATTATATTTGTTATACATACATTACAGCTTTTCTGAATGGTGCATTGGAAACGCTTTTACTGGTAGCCCAACAGAAGGAGTCCTCTCTATTGATTTGATTGATTGCCTGCTGCCAACGAGGGGCGATTTGCCCTGTAGTTCACTTCCCCTTTAAGGGGTTTTTACACTTTTTACCATCTTGCGACGCTGCGCGACGTGCGAAGTCAGTCCACTGCGAACAAACATCTTATCTTTCATTCGTGTTGGAGCTGCGGCGAAAGTTGCAGTTTGCCGCAACTGAAGGGACTGGGTATGGTTCATCAGCATGATTTGAAACGGAAGAAGGGTGGTTTTTTGCAGGTAAAACCGCAAAATAACTGTCACGAGACTTGAGCGCAAGTCTCATGAGGGAATCCGCTTAGAAAAACAAAGAACAAGGAAGACATACGATCGAAATGCATGAAACCGCTGGGAACGACCAATTTGCCGCGGCAAAGAATGCCCCCGAGCATTGCTTGCCGCAGCTCGCAGTGTGAGCTCACAAACTGACGCACCGCGGATAGCAGTGCGGAAGGACCCCCTCGTGTCTTTTGCCGCGGTGAGCTCGCACTGCGTTGCCGCGCCCTATGCTTAAGCACATGCGGCGCGTCAAAACTGTAGAAACTTCTTTGCTAACAGTAAGTATGACTGCCATTCTGGAAGGCTCCTTTCATACCTCCATATACTTCCCTTGTTTACGTGGGGTGCCGACTGACGTGTTAAATCCTGTTAAATCAACATCAGGTAGAAGTTGTTTTGCTTCGACTCACTCGGTACACCTCATTCCTTCGACGTCTACCAGCTGGAAAGTCGGCTAGCACCTTGGACTGGCAGTCTCCATTGAAAACGTCAGTTACTGACCACACCGCACCTGAAAGAAGACCAAACCTGAGCTACTGTTCCTGCACTGCTCTAGCCACGTATCACACCTAGCATTTCAGGTTGACCGGGTCATCTGTCATGCGCTCAGTACGAACCGGTGTATCAGCCGTAACGTACGACACGAACGCTGTAATCGTCGTTGGTGGCTTCAATGGAGTGCGACGTCTGAAGAGTACGGAATTCTATGACCATCGAGTCGGATTGTGGTATCCACTGCCAGACATGGAAATCACCAGGTAACACTCTCAATAGATGTGATCTAACCAGTGCCAAAGTCATTGCGACATAAGCCACATGCTATCTGACAAGGAATGAAGCCCGCAATCTCCTCAGCAACGAAGTCCGCCTTGGCACTTCTACTGACTGCGCATCCGCACAGCCCACTGATGTCACCGTCCTCATCCTCGATTGATCTTGCGGAGTGGCGCGTGAGTGAGGACGTGTACCACTTGAACTTCCTACTTCCCAGCAACGCGGTACACGACCGGGTAGCCGAAAGCGCCCACGTGGAATAGAGGCTTGGCGCAGCTTCTGCGGCCTGCATTGTTGCGATTGGTTGACCATAACAGAGAGCATGACCAAGTGCATAGCGTATCGAAGTCAAGTGTGAGGCTGCTACGTGAGTGAAGGGCAAAGGAAAGTTAGGGGTCCCGCAGGGAAAACCAAATAGCAATGAGATTAGAGGTAATACAAGCGTAGTACAAGCGGGTAGTATGCTACAGCCCCGGTGCTTTGCAGTAATACCTGTATCAAATCGCGTCCTTTTTCAGATCAAATTTTGGGATTGAGATTATGAATGGTTGTATCTATATAGCTGGGGGTTTTGACGGGTCAAGAACAACGAATACAGTAGAGCGATTCGATATGAGAGCGTATAAATGGGAGGTGAGCTCAAAGCACCATAAAAACCAAACCAAAATTTTGCTTCTTATGAAAATGCTTATTTTCAGACACTCCCATCGATGAGTATACCAAAGTCGGCCCTACGATTAATACGAATCGCTGATCACGATGCAATCAAGGGACTCATCAACTTCAAACCGCAAACGGTCGACTTCATCTAAACGTCTCACAACTTACATTTCATCAAGAACTCACAAAAGACATAATCAAATAGTAGAAATGCACATAATCACGTTTTAGTAGTCTCACGCAAACATCATAGCTATGACACTTTACAATAACTAACACTACTAACCGAATTAATAGGATAGAAAGATGAAGGAAAATATAAAGGTTCGGAGAGAATGTTCCTTTTAACACGCTTCATCCAATTTTTGCCAGCCTTGTCTGCTGGCTTAAAAGGAGCAGCTTCGGGGTTGAGAGTTTCACTCCTCCCCAAGTCCAATCAGGAAGTCTTTTGATAATGTTACAGCATTGGATCGTCACTTAAATGAGGAAAGGGATAAGAATGTGCCCGTAGTTGTCGCTGCTACCGCCGTCATCCTTCCAAAAACAACCGTACTTGTTTCACCGTTCACATAAAAGCAATCCTAGTTGAGGAACGTTCCATGCTGCAGATATGCTTGGGATTATATCAGTAATGATCGGTCGAAATGCATGAAACAAGTTAGTGAGAAGTAATTATCAGTCGTATTATCATAAAATGAGTGGGAAAAGGTTCAGGCGATCAACGGCGATCGATACATATCTTTCACATTGATGTCTTTCCACCGAAGTCTCACCCCAATGGATCTGAATAGATGAATTCTGAGAATACTCTTAGCTCTTGTGCACAGACTACTTGTAGTAATGGGAAATCAATCCCTGGATATGCACTCGACTTCAGTAAAGTGTCACAGACTTGAACTACTACTTATACATTGTCTGTATTACCATTTCCGATACAACTCGACGCATCCAAACAAACCTGGCTTCGATTAAGCGACATGAACTTGGGTATTTAAACCGGCGATGAAAGTCCCCAGTTAGTCTGCAATGAGGATCTGCGCTACGCGTGCTCAGTTAGAGTGTCCCTGGACTTCGCCAGTTCAAAAAGAATCAAAATGAAACGGGCGATATAAGAGATAAGGATCGTAGAAATGATACGTATCGATCGCCACGTTACATCGCCATGGATCGCTGCCAAACGGAGCTCATCGCCTCTTTCCTCTGGGGTCTCCTCCTTCACTTTATCCATGTGGCGACTACCGACGGTCGTGGAGAAGTCAGAGGATATTCTTAGAGGTTCGGCCCACCCATATCATCCAATCATCCAACCAGAGAATGTCTCCCCCCCCCCCCCCCCCCCCC
>JARK01001381.1:737090-762872 GCA_000688135.1 Ancylostoma ceylanicum
TTCGAAATTCGACTATTCGAAGAAATTTCATTTTCGAATTTATTCGAAATTCGAATATTCGAAAAAAGTCAATTTTCGAATTTATTCGAAATTCGAATATTCGAAATGGGTCTACTTTCGAATTTATTCGAAAATCGAATCGGCTTTCTCTCGAATAATCGAATAACTTCGAATATTCGTAGGAATTTCGTGTCCGCACGGTTCTGCTTTCCAAGCTGCCAGGCTTTTCTCTGTGATATTGGATGGTCCGCAGAGGACGGATGATCAGCAGTGTATCTGATTTTCGAAGCTCCTCATAATGTTACTTATTCGTTAATCACGTAATTCCACATTGATAGTGCTCCTCAAGGTCAACCCCGAAGAAAGAAAAAAATGATTGCGAAAGAAAAATGCTATGGGATTGCAGTATCATTTTCTGCTCTGCTCTTGGTGAGGCTGCCCCCATCATCCACCACAGCAACACTTGTCAAAAAGGACTTCCATGCGGCAACAAGGAGGTGTTGCTGTTGTGATTTCCTACATAAGCCTCGAGTACGACTTATGAAGTGAAAAGATTTGAGGTCACTGTCATCGTATGGAACTTTTCAAGCAAGAGACACATTAAGACCATCTTGATGAGACCCTGCCTTTAAGATTTGGTGCCATATTGCAGCTAGAATCCCTAGATCACGCCCCTAGATTAAGCCGGCATATTTCTTCGTACCTTTGAGTTTTGAGAATGTCATGGTTGAAGTCAAACATACTTGCAGAGCGTCTATCATAGTAGAAGAAATCTTCACCACCATGACTTCAAATTCTAAGGTCATCGGAGACTCCCCGCTTTCCGAAATAGTCCAACTGCTCAACTAATCGGATGAAAACGAAATCAAATTTTAAATTTATTCGATTATTCGAGGTTTGAAAAACCGAATAAATTCGAAAATTCGAAATTAATGACGAATCGAATATATTCGAAATTCGAAAAT
Organism: Ancylostoma ceylanicum; assembly: GCA_000688135.1. Classification (NCBI taxonomy): domain Eukaryota; kingdom Metazoa; phylum Nematoda; class Chromadorea; order Rhabditida; family Ancylostomatidae; genus Ancylostoma; species Ancylostoma ceylanicum. The sequence continues at coordinate 738,056 of JARK01001381.1, forward strand.
TCGAAATAAGTGGCGAATCGAATATATTCGAAATTCGATTATTCGATAATAGTGAAAAACCGAATAAATTCGAAACTCGATTATTCGAAAAAATGAAAGTTCGAATAAATTCGAAACTCGCTTATTCGAAAAGATGGAAAAATCGAATAAATTCGAGATTCGGTTATTCGAAAAAATGGAAAAATCGAATAAATTCGAAATTCGATTACTCGAAAAAATGGAGAAATCGAATAAATTCGAAATTCGATTATTCGAAAAATGGAAAAATCGAATAAATTCGAAATTCGATTATTCGAAAAAATGGAGAAATCGAATAAATTCGAAATTCGATTATTCGAAAAAAGTGAAAAATCGAATATATTCGAAATTCGATTATTCGAAAAAATGGAAAAATCGAATAAATTCGAAATTCGATTATTCGAAAAAATTAAAAATCGAATAAATTCGAAATTCGATTATTCGAGAAAAATTTTCGAATATTCCAAAGTATACTGGTCACCAAACCAACTGTGACGTCCTGTATCTCTCAACACACATAGTCTATAGGATAACCAATCACGCTAACCATCGTAAGCTTGCAAGAGTAACGTTTCATGAATCCCAACTCTAGATAGCTACACCTCACTATGGTGTTTGGTTGACTACATCGCAGATTTTGATTGATTTAACAGGCACCACAACGTTATTCATAGCACTGATTGCTCAGCTGAACGTACACATTTCATGACTCATGCTGTGGTTCGATACTTTGCAAGTTCCAAACGTATCGCCGGCAGAGAAATGCAGCACCCACGTGACCAGTGAATAGTCAGCAATGAAGTGCACACAACCGTTTGCAAAACGCAACACTACTTCAAATTCTCACGTTCTGCAAACGGCGTCCCTTGTATTATAGTCGTTATTGATCACAAAGCATCTGATTATAGTACATAACGGGTTTCGTTAAATAGTCAATATAAAATTCAGTTGTGTAGTGATTATGAGCACTATGTGTATAAACACACTGCCGTGTTACACACACAGATTATTTCGGGAGTTTATACATAACCGTACACATTTTCGCAAGCTCGACAGTATCACCCTATGCTCGTCAGCGAAAAAACCCTGTAAAAAAGCTTTCCTTCACGTGCGGAGCGTTGTTCTAGCAGGAAAAACCGGCGCGAGCTCTACAATCGGTCGATTCTTACAACTACCTAGTGACAGAGCTGTGCAGCGTATAGTGCGTTATACCTGGAAAGGGCGGTGCGGTTGAGCTCTGCGAATGGTCAATTAGCGCAATTAGCCAATCAGAGCTCGTCCGCGCCGTCCATTCCGGGTATAACGCCTCACAATCAGCTGTGCAACGTCGGGCATTTCAGATGCGACTCCACATCAGAATCATCGTCCAAGTGAGTGTGGGTCATGGTGAAACTGTGAGAAGCACAGGTAGCCATCTACAGAACGTATCACGTGAGTCTTACGTCTGGGTAAGTGAACTCTATAAGAAAAGAAGCATGGCTCCCATACGCCGAAATCATCTTGACATCAGTTACACCATTGGGGCCGCATGCACCACTGAAATTATTCAGCGCCTGGATGCATCACTGAGATTACCCAGTGTAAACGCGTTGATGCCCATGCTAACGACGGGTAAATCTGTGTGGTATTGACGCGTCCAGCCAATGATATGCGGCTCCAGGGTAAAAGTGTCCATACCACACAAATTTACCCATCGTTAGCTTGGGCGCCGACCCGTTTACCCTGGGTAACGTCAGTGATGCATCCAGGTCCTGAACAGTCGTTAGACATGGAATTCCATGAATTGACCCTGTTCCAGAAATTGAGGTCCTCAACCATTTATCCCTCACTCCTCCGATTTTACTCCATTCCCAAAGCAACTGCACTAGTCCACTCAACACACCTTCTTATTATCCACAGCAACTTCGCTAACCAAGTTAGCACAACGATCAGCAGCAGCAACCTTGTAGCCCGCGAAGGCTAAGCGGCGAACAATTGCTTTTCCAAGATTACTTGTAACACCTGTCACTAGTACAACTGGCGAAGTCATAACCCTAAACAACCACAAGCAGTAACTGCGGTTTGGTCAAATCTACACAAACTAGATATTAGAGAAGCGTGTAGGAGTAACCCTCATCTGTCATCTTCAACAGTAGTGTTAACGATTTTTATTATTAACACAAATTTAAGAGATTGAGAACATGTGCAACCAGTTAAGAGTTCCAGTTATAGGGCTTCTTATTGAGGCCGCTGTTGAGATATCCACCGTTGTGATAGTGTTGTGGAGGAGTGGCTTGTGCCTGCTTCGCTCCGCCCATTTTATCGTACGACTTGCGATCGTCTTCCTGTGGATACATCTGACGTCCGGATCCCACATTTGGCATCATGAACGAGTACGGATGTGGAGGGAATTGCTGTTGTAGGAATAAAGACGACAACCCCGGCTGTGGCATGAACGATGGATTTGCGAATCCTGGGGGTGGTGCCACGTTCGACGGCTGTTGTCCACCACCGTCTCTCGTGTTTCCAGAAGCAAACTTGTTCATTTCAACCAGGTTGTGGGTATCGGACCGATGTTGGGTAGAGCCAGGATGTTGCTGACTGGCTCCAGCCTGTGACATTGGTGTTGTCGGTGGAAGAATCGCTGACAAATCCACACCCATTCCGAATGGCATACTCGCAGCGTACAGAGCGGCATACTGGTCCTCGGCGCGTACCCCAGTCACCGGGCTGTACATGTTCATGTTCATGTACGGGTACGATCCATAGGGCATCTGCGTGGGGAAGATCTGTTGCGGGGCCTGATGGGCTGACTGCTGCGGAGGGTGTGGTATTGGTGCTGGTGGTTTGCTGCCGGTGCTGACTCCACGATCGGATTGCGTCGTTGGGGCGTACGATACAGATGACGGATCCGCATATGACAAAGATCTTGTATTGTGCGGTTGTTGTTGTCCATACGTGTGCGATATCGGTGGGGAAGCCTTCAGCGAGAAATCGCCGTTCAACGGTGGACGCTCAGCCTGAAATAGAAACTGTGGAATAACAAAATGAATATTCGAATACATAAAATAAGATCCTATTTCACTCTGTAAATTCTATGTGTTTTGAATGAATCAAAATAACCTTCACGGTGAGCTCCAAACGACCGTAGACAAGCGGCGGGACCGCGGCGCGGCGTTCTTGGGCAGAGACAACCAGAGCGAGCATGCAGACAGAGCCCCTGTGTCTCTGCCCAAAAACGCCGGCCGCGGTCCCGCTCCTTGTCTACGTCCGCTTGGAGTTCACTGCACATATACCCCTTGTCTCCGGCCACATGGAGTTGACTATACATCAATTTCAAACCCTTTTTTCGTCTACCTTAAAGGCAATGTCTCACCTCATGTTCGATTTCGGGTTATCAACAGAATCTGGACCTACTCGACGCGCTAAGTTCAGTTGTGTATATGGTTTCTAACAAAACTGTCAAGAAACCCGTTTTTGAGGAATCAATTCATCCTGGCGCGTACGAGTTCCTTGGCAAAGAAGGTGCGTGTCTTGCCATACACTTCCGCTGATCTCATTGATCACAGAGGCGTTCTCTTTGCCAAAAGGCGGGAGGCGCCTCGTACACCGGCCGAGAATTTGAGCAAATTCTCGGTCGGTGTATCTGAGGTGAGACACTGCCTTTAACATCAGACAAATGCCGAATCCTTGTACAGTCAACTCCAAACGGTCGTAGACAAGGGGCGGGACCGCGCGCGGCCCACTCTGGTTGTCTTCTGCAGCCCCTCCCCTTGTCTACGACCGTTTGGAGTTGACTGTATGAGTTTACCTTTTCGTCTCACTACAGGAAATTTCCAAAATGAAGGAAAACGCCCACCTCTGAAACCTTCGGAGGAACAGCACCGCCAGTTGTAGTCGCTGTGGAACGAGCCGATGAAAACAAAACGTCATTTGATGCGTTTGCAACTGAAGTACCAGAGGTTGGAATTTCAGCGTTTTGTGGTCCATCAACGAATCCAAAGTGGTAATCCGTGAGCCCAGGTGGAACAGTTGCGGTGACAAATTCAACACCTGCTACAACAAAAGAACAACTAATTACTACTACTACAAAAAAGAAAATGTCAAAATAGTACAAAACCTCACCGGGTGCGGAAGCAAGGGACTGCACTGAAGTGAATTGTTGTTGGCGTGGAGGGCTAGAGATGCCGATTCCGAGATCGTTCTTTAATTGGCTCGTCCAGTTTGCTTGAATCGCATTAGAAAGTGTTGGCGTTGCCGGCATTGCTTCTCCATCATCCGCATCTGATGTCGAAGGAACGCCAGGAACTTCTCTGTCATCTTGGTTGATTGGATGGGCGACAGAGGGTTCGCTGTAACAAACATAACTCACATGTATCCAAAGAAGCTTTCATCGCAACTATCGTCTACTGTTATTATAATTGGTTATCTTTAACGTTACTGACCATTATTATTTATTGATTAGTATTTCGAAATTCTTGTTATTCGTTTGCAAAAAAAAAAACAATAGCCACAACCACTTAACTACAACCAGTCGCTGTTTTTTTTTTTGAACCAACGACGATGATGAAAAAGTCAAGCAAAGCAGAGAAGATAGGCTGCAGCCAAACTGTCAAGTTAAAAACAAAATGTCCAGGCGGAGCGATCTAATTCTACTCCGGACGAGAAGATACTCGTCAACCCCTCCGAATCGATACTGTGTTGTGTTAAATTTTTTCATATCATAGCAAAAGGACCATCATAAGTTCCACATTCGCATACGATGGAGCACCAAGAGGAGAGGAGAGGGGGACGGTTCTACCTGGCGTCAACCCGACATTAGTATTGTAATTAATAATTTCTTCTACGCTAGTGTCTCCAAAGAACGTATTTACCCCGATAATAGGTAGGGAATGAGTTTTTAAAATAAGCTCACTGTGTCCAAAATGTCAATTAGGATGCAGACCTAAGCGAACTGACAGAATAATCACTTTTGCTATGGCTCGATAAGGGGATTAGGGAGAATTCTTCTTAAACAGCAAGCGCTCCCCAGAATTCATCTTGATAAGTAACTAATTCAAGCTTCTTTGAGCAAAAGTACATCAACCGAACGACAAATGCGTCTAAATTGTTTATCACACTTTGAATATCTAATACAGCAATTTAGGGCAAAGAGCTCGGTTATTCTCATGGTATTCAATCGATCGCTCATGACCATAACAACATCATCTCACCTAGCCACTGATTACCTTACGCGCAAGCAACGCAATGATTTTTTAATGATAGAGGCAAGAAAGAGCTCTCAATTCTAAGGAACAGAAGTTCACTTGGAGGGTCAGACCTTTCAGCAAGATTAGCTGTTTCGAACAAAATAAAAAAAGAAGTTATGCCCATTTACACATCGTCACGGAAAACAAAACATGTGAACCCAAGGGAATTCCCAGTTCGGATCTCTTCGGTGAATTCGATGAACGCAAACAATGCGAAATGTAAAGCTATGAAGAGGTACTTCTTTCTAACTACATGAAGAATCAGCTTGACATGTCCCACAACAAATAGCTAAAGACACACACAAGCGCTAGAATTAGCGAAAGAATAGATAGATGAAAGTAACCATGACTTAAAACATTGTGAAGCCGAGAAGACTTCTGATAAACAAGTTACGGTTTCATTGAATCATTTGCAGAATTTTGTTTACTAGGTATAACAAAGATGGGTCAGAACACCACATCATTTTCTTAAGAGAGTGAAGCAAGGTCAAAAAAGACTTGGTTGTACAGCATGAATTATTGATTAGTGTATGAGCCTACGCAGCAAAACTTGGAACGTTCGCTGGGTGTCTGACACTGGAACTTATCGACCGGAACCATATGAAATAGTGGTAGGCGAAGCGAACTACTTGTGAAAGGCAGAGATATACCACTGAGTAAACGTAAATTTTACCACATCCGAGAACGAAAATCCGTGTCAATACCTCAATCACCATTCCCCCGAGAATTTATTTCCATTAGGTTTGGGAACAGGGGAATGAATACGAGGAAGCAAAACAAACTAAATAAAAATCTGTGTTGCACGTTGCCTCCACTGACATTATAACACTACACATGCACTTAATATACTCTCAAACATTTCACTCCTTTAAAGTAGTAATTCTGCCAGAACTCCATTGATTCAGCAGAGTTCAAAAAGTTGTTCACCACTGAATGCCAATCAATTTGATGTCTTTTCGTTCAAGCACATTCTCATTCGCGCGTGATCACAAGGACTGCGTGATGACTGTTCGGCGAAGCAAGTTTTTGCTTTTGTAATGTGAGCATTCGCGACTGCAGTCCTATCATGAGTGGAAATTTGAAATCAGTTACGCAGAATACGCTCAACATGTCATTCCAAAAGACAGGAATTGACAGCAGATTATTTCCAAAGAGACTGAAAGATTTTGAAGGCTACTCTTACTAAAAGAAGAGCAATATGGTCGAAACATATGAAACACCCTTCAAAAAGTGTGAGAAGTCCAAAACTTCAAAAACTAGGAATCAGAGGCGTAACTAAACAAAGATACAAAAGCATGAAGCTTCACGAACCTGTAGAAGACGTCCTTCGCTTGCGTCTGATCAACAGTAGCTGGGCTAGTGCTCGTAACTGGTTCCTCGTGATGGAATTCCGTTGAAGCAGGAGCAGTTGGTTCTGTAGCGGGAACAGAGTTCGTCGAAGGGGGTTGCTGTCGTTTCGCATCCTTTTTCGCGGCGGCCGCTGCTACTGCAGCAAACGAGATCGGAGCAGGGGGTGTATTGTTGGATGCTTGAGAAACGGGAACGGAAACATTCGAGCTCGGCAAAGAAGAAGTTGCTGGATCTTCCGATCGATGGAAAACCATCGGACCACTCTTCTGCAAAAAAGACATTTTGAATACAGCATGTCCTCCGTCCTTCCTCCTAGTGAAACAAACTGTAGCAAACATTTTAATCATACGCTTACGAAAAACTCTGTTTTACTGATTTAACACAGAAAAACGACGCAAATCTAAAGTAAAATAAATAGACAACATATCTAACTTGATTAGAGCTATCTAAATCCAGTATGTTTACCACTTCCCAACATATAAATGTGGTAATAAACAATTACGAAAAGAAGTTATAACTAATTTCACTTCTGTAGGATTTCGACCAACCCTCAAAACTAGTCCAGACAGTACCGGACTGGCTTTATTTTGTGTGTGGATATTTTCATAACGGAAATGCCAAAGCAATAGAAAGGTCAGTAGTTTTATGAGAAAAAATTAGCCTAGAACGTAATGACCTAGCAAAACCTTACGAAGCCAGGCTGAATATTGAAAACAACATCGAAAAACTAACCCAATCACTTCCTTCATCCACAGAGTCGGTATCAACGGTTTTCGTGACAGATTCGTCACTTTGAGGTTTCTGTGGAACTGGACGTGCACTTCCCGAGTTCATTTGACCACCTCGTCCACGACCACTCATTGATGCACCACGTGAAGCTCCTCGCGACGCTATACCATCACCACGTCCTCGTCCACGACCTCCACGATCACCGAATCCACCACGACCACGTGTAGACGACTGTCCTCGAGCTGGTCGCTTTTCCTCTTCCTCTTTCTTTTTGTCCTTTTTGCTCTTCTGTTCAGTCCATGATTCTATCTCAGACCCATGTTCCAGAATGTAATCAATAGCAGCAGCGAGATCGTTGTCGTTATCATACAATGCAAGTTCGGCTCGAGCTTGTGTGCACCTCGTGGTTTCGATAACCTGAAAAAGAGTGGCCGATGAGTCACCGGAATGTAGAAGCTGACGTGGCAAAAGAAGTTTAGAAAAACGTGTTCAACAAGAAGATTCAGTCATTCTCTGATATCCAAAAAAGCATGGAGAAACAGTGCTTCTGGATTACTGAATTAATCCACTGTCAATATCGGAAGAAAAAGCCTGTCGAACAAAAATCTCAAAAGTACAATAAGACAAAAAAGCAAATGACATTATAAATCTGGATGAGAAATGAATCGAGCCTAACTGAATCGACACTGAATCCGTGTAATAGACTCGTAAAAACAAGTCTGATTATTTTCTTATAGTCTACTCTAGAATAAGTTAACCTTGCCACTCCAGGAATGAGCCTGCTTCCACGGTAAAGGTAGAAAAAAACGAATTTAAAGCAAAATTTCGTTAGCAGACAAAATAGTACTTGCAAGTCGAATTTCTTCAAGAAAATTCACCTTTCCAAGACTCAAGGAAAAAAAGCACTATAGGCTGGGAAAGAATATCAAAGAAGTTTTGCTTCTGTAGAGATTTTGTAGAGACAACCGGTTTTCCCTGACCGTCACAAAAGTTGCAAAACACCCGTAAACTTATGGGGCAAAAGTAAGAAAGTCTAGCAGGACGTAAAATGACACGGAAGAAAGTCAATGATTCAGAGGAATTTCCCATAAAGTGAAATGAGAAATTCCAAAATGTTCGATGCAAACCTAGTCAACAAACTATTTTCGCATGATTCCGCTAATAATTATTTAACAACTGCCACAATCTAGTCAGCAAAACCATTGTACTTGATACTGAACCAAAACCATTAATCCTTTAACTATTGTGATGATATTATAAAATGTGAGAGGATACTGCTAACCCGGAGCCTCATGTATTACAATAATTCTCCTGACTGTTTTTTTACTTTCCATTCACTGAAAGCTCACCAATAAATCTATAGCACGGAAGTAGTCAAAAAGGGAGGCGGCACTTAGTTACCCATGACGTTAGGTGCAGCCGGAGCGTATCAGAACTGTTTCTGGATTCTCAGAAAACTTTAACCTCTTCTCATTAGATAGAAATTGGTGAAATCAAAAACCAACGGAAGGTCAGGATGGAGATCAAGTTTTGAGCGATTTATCTTCGAAGATAATCATGATTAAGGGAAATACTCCTTATAAAACAAGAATACGCTTAAACGACTTCAGTAAAGTTAATTTAGGCATTTTCTCAAGATAAAATCGTTTGTAATAGCATTTCGTAAAATATTTTATATTTTCGTCCATTACCGAGACCTCCTAGTGCCGGCAGTAACTGTCTCTGCTCTTTGTGACAGATGCCTCGGGTAACTAAGCGCCCGCACCCAGTCAAAAACAGAAGAACTATCATGGTAATGATTAATATACTTCCGAATTTTTCTACTATCCACTACTACAGTGGAAATTAAAACACTTTAAAGAAAATTTCCATAGTTATAAAAAGAGATGAATAAACATATAGCCTCTCTTTTGCTGCTATAATTACTCTACTTCTTGAACAAACCAGTCCGTACCAAAACAGCAATTTTAATGAATTACTGGACAAAACAGATAAATAATGTTGATTTTAAATGCACAGTGCACTGCACATTTACGAAAGTTATACGGAGTAACTCACCCTCTTTATCAATCTCTGAATATTTGCAGGATCCTCTTCAGCTGAATTGCTTTCAAGGGTGAGCCTTGCAAGGCGCATCTGCTCATCAGTAGCAACTGCTTTTGCTCGATGATTGCTTGATTCTCCCTTAACACCCATACCTGCAAATAAAACCATTCCAATTAGCAAGCTCTGGTGAGTAATTCGCAGTTCGACGGGCGGATTTCTGCGTTATTTCATCACAAATCAGTTTCCACTGCAGTTTGTTTGCCACTGCAGAGGTCAGGAGCTATTTTCTGGATAACAGCGATGGAAATTCTAGCTATCAAGGCGAGAAAATAGGCTGGCAAAGGCGTTTGTTGTACCGCACTCGCACGTCGACCTTCAAAGCGATGCGACCGAGCGCCACCACACAAAGAAGAAAAAATCGATGGCGCACAACGAAGGATTACGGTAGCACCGTTATTAAAGGACCGCTGCGGTGCTCGTTTCAGGACCTACACTTGTGGATTCCATGTCGTCCGAAAAAGCCTCGCGTCTTTTCGCGGAATTTTTGATTTTTCGTGAAAACATCGGTTTCAGGGGGTGGTAGGGCTAGTAGAGATGCTTTCTGCTGTTCAACAGGGGGTGTTAGGCCTATCTCGGGGTAAAATCGATCGGAAATAGATCAATTAGCAACTATCGATCGACATTTCCGGAAATGAACGCGCGCATTCAAATTTTTACATGCGCTAACTTGTCGAACAAGAATGTTTCCTGGTTGAACATGTTAAAGTGGAAGAATTCACGTCAGACATGTCAATTAGTGAAGCGTCGCTCAGTCGAATCCTTCACATCCCACGGTGGTTGATGTGCGTTCATTGTCAGCCGCAAGCGGTTTCCCTGTTTTCGACTCTCGAAAGAATGTTTTTGCGCTTTTTCGTCCATATTTTTGCACAGCTAGGGCAGGAAATTATTTCACTGTCTTGAGTTGGAGTAGATTTTCGAAATTTTCACATTAAAAGAATTTCCGAGAGCCCTTGATCAAAGCTGCACAGTCGATTCGTTCTGACAGTGCGTTTGCCGTGGCAGCGGCTGGGTCACGCGGTGCGGTTGACCATACAACTGATCGCCGATCAGTGTGGCGTTTCCATTGAGTTTTATCGCTTGTTTCTTCCTATAATTATTAAAAGAACTAAGAACAACTAGGTACTGTGAGCTCCAAAAGGCCGTAGACGAGGTGCGCGACCGCGGCGCAGCGTTCTTGGGCAGAGACACTGGGGCTCTGCATGCTGACTCTGGTGTCTCTGTCCAAGAACGCCGCGTCGCGGTCCCACTCCCTGTCTACGGCCGTTTGGACTTCCTTGTATAAGAAGATACAAGTGGTAAATCTTACGAAAGACATCGGATTGATCGTTGGTCAACTGTTCGACCGACCACGCTGGCTAGCCCAATGCCAACAGACCTGCTGCCACAGCAAACATGCTGTCGGAACGAAACGATTATACTTTATTCCATGCGTAATATCCGAAAACCCCGTATTCGAGCCCCAACTCTTGTGGAGCAAGTGGGCGGAGCCAGGGCGAGACTGCAGGGTTTCCGCACCATGCACCTCTTGCTGAATGCATGTGAAGCTCACCTTTTATCCTGCCAAGTAGTGCATGATGAGGAACGCTCACGGGGGTACACATCTCTCCTCAGAAGATGCGCATTGCACTATTCAGAAACATCCTCCTGCCCAGTCCTCGCTCTGGTTCCGCCCACAAGCTCCCCAAGAATTGAGGCACATGGAGGGTTACTTGGCTGTTTTCCGCGGAATCAGAAATACCATTGTGATCTCATCAACTTCTGGATGTTCTCTCCACATGAAAATTTCAAGGACGACTCAGGGGTGGGAGAGGACTTCGTATAATCTTTACGCTAAAAAGGGCGTGGCCAGGCGACTCTGATTGGCGCGTTCGCACCGCCCGTCACGCTCTTTTGTTCCAACTCGAATATTTCACTCAAACGCTTCAATATGTGGTATAGTTGTGCTTGGCGCCGTATCATTCCGAAATGGGGCGTGATGGGCGGTCTGCGCAAGCCAATCATAGACGTCTGGCCACGCCCATTTTTCCCCTCAAAATGATACACACCCGTGGGAGAGTGCTTTTGTGTCATGCTAGCTCATCCTAGCTCTGAAAAAATAACGGTCATTGTAATTCGTACTAATACTCATCTCTATCCTTTACGACGTGTACTTTAGTATCCACTTACAATATGTGGCTAATTAATCTCTTTGCAGGCCATGTCGGACCCGTCGGCCCCATCAGGTGGGCCGAAGTTCCGGATCGTAGCTGGTCGCGGCTTGGGTGAACGACCATCGCCAGGAGCTTCCGTTTCTGGAAACTCTCCTCTGCCTCAAGAGATCAAACCTAATACGGTATGTCTGCTTTTTTTTTTCACAGCTCATATCTATTCTGGTTTTGTTTAGCCTTTAGTAGCCATATTATTACTATGAAATGCGTGTTTTCCCATGGCAGTTCTTTGCTTTAATTTAGATGATGGCTCCAGTATCCATGCATATGCAGAACCCTCAACACCAGCAGCCAATGCAGTCTCAACCTCAGATGGTTATTCAAGGAGCGCCCCCAAGTGAGTATTTTCTGCTTTTGTAGCTTTGTTTGAAGAGGGTGGACCTTCTTTTAGCATCGGTTGCTCCTGGAGGTGGTATGCAAGTTCAAATGAACCAGCAACAGCCTTCTCAGTCGAATACACCGCAGCCAATCCCTACTAGTGACAGTCAAGGCATGGTGACGAAGTGTGTGCGCTTTTTCAAGACGCTTATACAGTTGTCACAACAGCCTGAGCAGCAACAGCCATCCCAGAATCCTCAACAGACTGCGCATCTCGTTAAGGAGCTTGTTAGCGTGAGTTATTTGTTTGTTTGACGTGGCGTTCATGTATATTTCGGGCAGGCAACCCTTATTTTTCACTGTATTTCCTTTTTAGACCCTCGTTTTTGGGCAAATGCCCGCAGAGGAATTCACTACCAGATTGCAAAGTGCCTTGAAATCACAAGCTCAACCTCATCTTCTTCCATTCCTCCACAAGACGTTGCCTTATCTCCGCGCTGCAATGAGAAGCGGTAACTTTTTTATTTCCGTTTCACGCTTTCGTAAACAGTGGTACAGGATATGTGTCCAGGAGAGGTTACGATCGAAGGAGTTGTGCCCCCACCTGGTATGATGGTGCCACCAGCGCCGCAGATGGAAGCAGCGTCACCTCAGCAGCCGATGCACATGCAGATGCAGCCCCAGCAACACATCATGACATCGCAGCCACAACCAACATCACAGCAAGGGCAGCAGCATCTTCATCCTCAGCCTATTCAGGTTGGTTGTCCTTTTTTGCAATATTTTTACGCACTATGACCCCCATTTTGTTGCTTATGCAGGTCCAAGTCGTGCAACAACAACAGCAACAACAACCACACTACCAAATGCATGAACAACAACAGCAACAAATGGAACAACAACAACAAATGCAGATGCATTCACATTCTCAACAAATGGGAATGCAACAACCTCAACAAGTTGTACTTCCACACTCGCAACACCAGCAAATGCCGATGGTTCAGCAGATCCAAATGGGACATCAGCAACACACGCAACAGATGGTCTCTGAACGTCAACCCACCTCCCAGATGATGTACGCTCCGACTTCTGGAGCTGTCAGTGTGGTTTCAGTGCCAATACAGGAGCATAATGAGCAGGTACAATGGGACTTCCAATTTTGAGGTAAAAAGAAGGCTACAGTGAAGCTCCCTATTTTAACGAAAAACAAGTGGGCGAACTATACGCCGCAGGTGCTATTAGAGTAGTTCTATGGAGGCACTGATGCTAAATTCGTTTGCGAAAGTTTTTTTTCTCTATCCACTACATTTTCTGGATTCTCTTTTCAAGGACCAGTTGGAGGCATTGTTCTAACTATTTTTGTCTCCGTGCTTTTCGTGTAATTGGGATAGTGAGGAGACACTGATCGCAGTGATTTGCATGATTCTCTCGAAACATCTTTGGAAACGGTGTTCAGGCTCGATGTTCCGGGGAGAATTGGGGCGGGGCATTCATGCGGGTGCTAGATATCCCTCGTATGTGTATCGTTTCTTCGCTCGTTTATTGGCAGGCATATAGGCGGCACATTTAGCATTGGATTTTCCAATTCTCTCACCGCAACTTTCCCTAAATTAAGGCATTGAAAGGGTTTCCCACCATTTTTCCAAGAAATCATGTGTACCGCTGCGAGCAGTGTCTTTGACTTCTCCTGTCATGTAAAAATCCGGAGATTGAACTTTTTTTTTCGAAGTAACCTGATTCTCTTTCGTCGGAGCGGCTAATTAAAGGTTAAAAACAAGGAACTCCTAGAGGTTTCAGGGCTGGGATCAATGAACACATAGGCAAAACCAGGCTAGCAAACCAACTCTGGCGGTCTGCGTCTCCTAACGTTGCGTTATCCATAGAATAACCAATTACGCTAACCGTCGTTGGCTTGCTTGGTTCACGTTTCATGAATCCTAGCCCAGGAGCTAGGCCCAGGAGCAGGATTTTCTAAATAATCTGATGGTTTTTCTAGGGCTCGGCAATGGATAGGACTGATCCGCCAGGTGCAGGTGAACCCATGGATGAAACTCCCGCACAACATGCTGAAGAGGAAGTAATGTGCTTCTTCTATGTCTATATTACTTTTACAAGTTAACAGTCTACATTCCAGATGATACAAGTTCGTCAACTGCAAGAAGGTGCACTAGAGAGCGCACTTTTACGTCCACCGGATATAATGAGTCGGATAACACAGTGCATGAATGAGATGTGTTATGTGGATGAGGAGGTCCTCTTAACTCTCCGGACATTTTAGAATTTCCACAGCGCATAGTTGGTTTTGACAGGTTCTGGTGTTGATCTCTGATGCAGCAGAATATCGTCTACGTGAAATCATAGGAGAACTCGCTATCCTTGCGGAACATCGCATGGAACCTTTGAGGTTTTAGGCCTTTACTGTGTTGTGGCTGTTGAGTTGATTCATGTTCATGATGTCTTAGGTTGAATCCAAACTATGGTCCTATCGACGATACGCGACGTCAGCTCCGTTTCCTCGAAGACATTGATAGACAGCAAGAGGAACAGAGAGAAAATAGGGAAAAAGAGGCATTGATTCGTATGAGTAAGAGTAAAGGGATTGCAAAGGATACAATTGAAAGGGCTAAGGTAAATCCGAGTAATTTTGCATTTTTTATAGTTATTAGGAGGAGGTAACGGTTTTTAGGAAATGCAACGCGCAGACGCTGAAGCGAAACGTAACCGAGACGCAAATGCGGCAGCCATAGCTGCGCTTAGTAGTGGTAGCAAAGTATCCCGGCCGAAGTAAGTAATTTACTGGGTTTTCTGGAAGATAGTTCGTCACTTCATGGCATTTCAGGTGGGATCAAGCTGGTAGCAGTGGTGTTTCTGGCACTGTGCATCGACCACGCACGGTTCGTGTTAATATTCGTGATCTTCACATCCTTGTCAATAAGGATAGCAGATTCCGAAGGTAAGGTTACCACCACTGAGCTAGTTCACCCGTATTAGATCTAAAACACGTCAAGCGCTAATTTCCCTGTTTTAGGTCTCATCTTGTGCATAAACTAGCTCTTAGTGGTCCTCCAAGTGAATCACTTTGAATAATAATTCGTGTACAATAATGCTGATGTCTTGTGAAAATTTACAGGTTCTTATTGTCAGAGGGTATAAAAATTCTTCCTCGTAACTACATTTATTCAGAGAAACCCTTCAGAAGATTTATCTTCAATTCTCATAAATCTACGAAAAAAATACATGACTTCAAGTTAACATTCTATTGGCAACTTCACTAGAATACACTCCACGAGAGGATATGAACATGCATGTACATCCATGAATAACAGGACCGTCATTGTAAGAAGGCTAAGCCAATGTCAGCCAAATTGTGCCCGAACCACATATATACAAAACTGAGAGGTTACCTCTATTATGTTGCTTGATTAGAACCAAACATAGGTGTGATAGACTGCAATGAGAGGAATTTGATCAAATGCTTGGGCAGAGGAAGCTTTCGCAAGGCCTCATCGAATGCTTCGCCGAACACCTTCAGTGACGCTTTCTGTCGATCACGTTCTTCTTCCGCCTGCTTCTCCGACTAAAAAATCGAGGCAATAATAGAGATTATCAGCTTGTAAAGGTAGTGAGTCTACTACCTCTGATAACAGTAACAGCACGGACGCAGCTCAAGCAGCAATAACACGTCGAGAAAAAGCCCTAGCAGCACCACCTCCCACTTGCTGCCATCCTCCCCTCGATTGCTGCACAAGCTCTCTTCCTTATAGTAGCAGCTACCGAAGTATGGCAGCAATTGAGTGGAGGATGGCAGTAGCTGGAAAGAGATGCTACTAGGGTGTCTACTCGAGGCATGACTCTGCTGGTGCTGCGTTCCTAGCGCACATGAACCAGAACCATTTTCGCGTTATATCTCTACAGTTAGAAACCATGTGAGAATCTGATCTCAGTGGTATGTACGATGCACTGTAGAAATGTCAGAAAAAAATTCATCTTGGGAAAAATCGGGAACCTTCTACCTCACGATGAGATACGAGCATCCCACCCTATGGCGGACTACATACAGGGAACGTCAATCACGATTGTCACTCCAGCGGCCGCTACATCCACGCGGCGCGGGCGAGGCGCCGTGGACTTTGAGTGTTGCCTCGCCCCCGCCGCGTGTATGTTGTGGCCGCTGGAGTGGCAATCGTGATTGACGTTCCCTGTACAGTGGCTTCGATCCGAGGTGTCTGGCCGGCGCACCGCTCACCCTCTCTCTGCTTTATTACCTCTAGCAAGTCAGACACGCCATTGATCGCCTGAGGTGATGGCTGGCTGTGATACGCAGGCAATGATAAGGATGTGAACATAGAGTGAGCGGTGCGCTGGCCAGACACCTCGGATCGAAGCCACTGTACCTTATAAATCACCTACGGTTTACTAAAAAAAAATCCTTGCCTTACGCTGCACTGCCCATCAGCTAAGCCACGTCGCACTACGTATGATAACGCATAGGTGACGCGACGAGGATCAGCAGGTGCTGCGCGAGGCAGGGGTTTTTTTGGAGCGACTGTACATTGGCCACATTGGAAATTGCAGTCACTACAGGCATTACCCGACTGTGCTCATAGACGAGCCTAAAGCCGTGTATGAACATTTCGATGCTTTCCGACTACTGAGAGCTTGCCTAGAGAACACCCTTGATGATCGCACTGCGAATGACCACCTAGACCAGTAAGGAGAAATGCAATGCTAACTTTGAAAGAAGGCGGAACTGTAGTGATAACCTGTCTATAACATCCCTTACGTTTTCGTGAGAAAAAAGGGGATGAATAGTTGGTAGCTATTAGGTACCTCATCATGGTTCTCAGATTCCGCCAGTCGAGCTCTCTTCACAGCACGTCGTGACATCGAAGAGCGAGGTCCATTGCGTCGTGATGGTCCAGCGCCAATTGTCCCATTGTTCCTCAAACGGCTTCCTCGTCGTTCGGCTCCTAAAATCCAAACTGTGACAAACGTATCTATGTAGTGAGAAAAGCCCGAAAACAAATTTCAAAACGTACGCGATCGATTGTTCGTTTCACCAAGGAATTCGGTCAGTTCAATCATCTCTCTCATGGGGAAACTAAATAACGTTATTTCAGAAGTTGAAAAAAAAACCTGAATGATTGCATACTTGTCCCAGTCATGATCCTCATTTTCACGATCTGTCTCCTCCTCAGCATTTCCTTCAGCTTCATTTGCGCCCGCTTCCTCGCCATCGTTATTTGTTTCTTCCATTTCTTGAGTAATTTCCTCGTCATGGTTATTTTCTGCCTGAAGGACAATTTTCACTAGAATTTGTTCTCGAAAACACGTCTGGACAATATAGCAGCACACCTCTCTAGTTTCTTCCCCTTCCAAGGAATCCATAGGTTCAGCCTCAGGGGCAGCGGCGGCCTCAGAAGATGCACTCGTTTGTTTAGGAGAAGTTTCGTTTCCCTCTTCAGCATGGTTTGCTCCATTATTCGTCGATTCAGATGAGTGTTCAGCACCATTGTCCTCAGTGGGGTGCTCAGCACCGTTATCTTCAGCAGGGCGTTCAGCATCATTGTCTTCAGCATTTTCCTGAGCATCTGCGTTCGAAGACGAATCACTTGACGAGTCATCATTGGAGGATTCAGATTCCACGTGTTCGTTCTCACGAGCACGACGACGACGCATTCGAGCTTCTACGCGGTCCCTTTCGAAGCCAAGGATGGCGTTCAGCCATTGAAGACCCATTCTGAACCAACTTCTGGTGAAATAGTTTCCAGCTGATCATTTGAAATAATTCATAAACACAGTACCTTCATCTTTTTCACCAAAAGAAATAAATGCTGCCTCAAAAGAGAACGCATTCACAACGAATCTGTAGAAACCACACAAGGGAGGGATGCTCAGACTGAGGTGGACTGGGGTGAAGGGGGGGGGGACTAATTACAAAAAGCTACGATAGTTGTGCTAATGCGTTTTCATCATCTGCTACGGTTCTCTTAATGAATAGTTGCGTGGGCTTGCTCAGAGATAAAGCTTCCTTTCCAGGATACGGTGTCGGTCAATCATCCTTACATCATAGAATACCTCTCATCTGCTCTGCCAGATATATGTGCAGTGAACTCCAAACGGCCGTAGACAAGGGGCGGGACTGCGGCGCGGCGTTCTCGGGTAGAGATACAGGGGTCTGCATGCTCGCTCTGGTTGTCTGCTGCGGCGTGGCACTCGAGGCAGAAGCAGACAACCAGAGTCGGCATGCAGAGCTCCGTGCCTCTGCCCGAGAACGCCGCGCGCGGTTCCGCCCTTTGTATTCGGCCGTTTGGAGTTCACTGTACATGGTGCTGCGCGGCAGACCTGACGGGCGGTATTCTGTGATGCAAAGACGATCGACCGCCACCGTACATTCTTGTGAAACTAAACAAAATTTGAAAGAATTAATGTTAGTTATTCCATGATGCTGTTTTCCCGAAATCTCATTGCATATTTTCAGACAGGTGCCTTTACGACTTTTGCCGCCGCTTCATTCACCCATGATTAAGCATACGCAAGGAGTGATAGCGCCAGTGAGGGTATTATATTATGTCGCTTCGTGACTTTTGCCGCCATAGCACCTGCAGAAGTCTGAGACCCCCTTAAGATAACCAGTTTGGAACAGTTCATAGCTGTGTTTTGGCTGAATACATCTCGGAGCTAACCTTGGCCGCTGGCAAGCTGTAATCGTGGCACACAATCAACAAACATATAGCTAAAGAGGTGGACTCCCCCTCTCCTACCCCCACCCCGCTCACGTATCCTTCCCTTGTCCGGCAAACATCAACCTGCACTTCCGTATTCCTTCTATTTAATATGACCATAACCAAGGCAAACTAACCTGTCCTCATCCCCAAGTTCTTCGTCATCAGAGGGTGGCCCTTCGTCAGCAAAGACGAACATCCCTGCTCCGACTTCAACATCGCGATTGTTTCCATCACCGCGATCGTTGTCGCCACCCTCCCTATGTTCCGTTTCGTTCGCCTGCTCGCCATCTCTCTGCTCATCGTGGTTTCTAAGCATAAATAATGGGTAAAATTGGATACATGATTTCAGAGTAGGTGCACAATCCCCTGGTAGGATTAGAAAGGCATTGAATTCCACTAAAATCGACTTCAGTTAAAAGAAAAGCAGGCAGTGGCGGATCTCTAAAGACACAACCAGCCGCAAACTTTGTCTAGGACAATCAATTTCTAAACAAGTTGCACGAGCAGATTTCTGTAGTTCCTGTGAGCAAAGCATGAAATGCGTACTGCGTGGCATCGTGAGATGCATGAAAAGTTCTTCGTGAGGGCCAGGTCAGCATGTGGGTGTAATACAACCAGAAAAGTGAGTCATTTGGAAGAGCACACCTGTCCTCACGAGCCATTCGATCATACGCTTCCAGTCGAATACGAGCAGCTCCAAGATTCCGAAACAACTCAACGCGAATCGGATGGCGAATGATGCTGAGCTCTCTACGCCGCTGGCCCTCTGCCATCTCAGCATCAGCGTCGGGATGAGACGACGCATCATCAGATCTATGGATCTAATCTTTGTCAAGGAACTGTTCCACACAGAAAGCAACCCTTTTCAACCACTCCAGACAACAACGCCCAACTTTTCTTGATCATGGAGCGAATTTTCTTCTTCAAAATGTGTTTGTGAGGTATTTCTAGACAAATTCACATAGGGGAAGGAAGAAAAACCTAGTTAGAGGGATAGAAAAAGGTATATGGCTAAATGAGCCTCCAGATGTAACCGCGCGAATTTATCATGAAAGCGGCGGTCCTTTTAAAGGCAGATGACCACCTCGTTTCGTATGTTGGAGATAGCTACATATCCTGATCTTCTCGTCATGACAATCCCAGCATGGTACACCAACAGGCACAAAAGCGACGAAAGTCCCGCTCCTGAAGGAGTCGTGGCTAAAATTTGGAGCCGGGAGGTGGATCGCTCCAAGCTGTGCTGGCTGTCCGCCACGGCTGCAACGTTGGCCAACACGTTTTGGCGTGTCCGATCGATAAGATCAACGGCTTCACATGTCAATTCGGGTCAGCAAACTGTTACAGGCCCCGTCCTGGAAAACGGGTTTAAAGACCATTTTGAAACAATTTGTGCAGATCGCTGGAATCAGCGTGCCGAGTAGATGCTGAATCTGCTATCACCTCAACCACGAAAATGAGGTGGACCTCTGCCTTTAAAACTCATTTACTTTTACCCCATCGTTACCGTGTTTCGTACATAGTGAAATCAGCTCACTATGACTTCTGCACGCAAGATTTGAAATAGGAATTGAACTTAAGAAAGCTTCCACTTACAAATTTGTATTCAAAGGCATGTCTACCAATGAGAGATCTCTTACGAATGAGCACCTTTAAAACATGCAGTGAAGAGGTGTGCTACGAACAAAACAATGAATTAGTTGAAAACTGCAGTAGTTAAAGAGAAATCACAGTTGTCTTCGTTGATTAGCATGCACTGAATATGTAAGAGGGTACAGGCAACAACGCATCAAGAGATTTTAATCAAAGGCATAGCGCTGAAAAAAAAAGTGGACTAGAAAATCTGAAAATTCAGAAAAAAAAAGACTGGAGGAGAACAAAAAAAAAAGAGGGAAGAACGGGAGAAAGGCTGCAGGCAAAAAAAAACTGATCTGGAAAAAAGAAGGAAGAGAAGCAAAAGAACAAAGTTTGTGTGCAAATAAAAGACTCGAATGCCTCTCCTTTATGATGACCTATGCCTCATTGCTTCAATAAGTTGTAACTATACCTCTTCAGTAAGTTATGTATACCCATACCTATTTTTAAGAATGACTTTTGTTGAATCAATTCGACAAGCTTACGGACTTCCAAGCAAACAGTGAAGAAGCTCTCCAGGACTACTACCTGGATCATATAAATGTATGCTTGGAGTTCGCTTACGTTAGCGCGTTTCATCCAAACAATAATTGAGCGAAGCTTTGTTGCACTTGGTCAAGGATGTGAAAACTGACAAAAAACGCTCATATGAGTGGCTGGCTGAAGTTCGAGAACCAAAAATCAATAGCTGCAATCCGGTCATGTCAACCCCTTACCATAAAATAGGATTCGCTACAACATAAACTGGTTAACCTGAAAGCCTCAAGCCAGAAACCAAATATGTACAAGTAAAATCTGAAGCAGTAACCAAGTGCTGCTTTGTACGACTAATGCTGAGCGACCCAAAATGATTCCTGGAAATGTGTAATCGATTCACGTACCCGAGGACACCCTCCGTATTGACAATACTGCGCATGAAAACAGGATAACTCTCCAAAACCTTCTTGCGTAAGCTCTCTCGGATCACATTTCTACAGTGATCTGCCAAGGATGGAGGTCTGGAAGAACAATGTCAGCAGGGAAATGATAACCTCGCTGAAGAGTGCAGGAAGCAAAAGAATTACAAATACGAACCTCACTAAACAGGGAAGGCAATCGGAACGATCTTCAGGTTTTGGTGGGAGTAAGTCAGCAAACTGACATGCCATCAAAACTTCGGATGTATATGCACTTTCAGCAGTACGTGTGTATGCTGTTAACTGAAACACAGAAAATCATTACATCATTTCACTATACACAAATGCAGAAGTCTTACGCTATTTCTGAAAGGAACTATAAGTTTTCCGCCAATTTCTAGTAGCTTGATGAGATGCGCAACCGTCTGCAGGTCAGTGACAGCAGCACCGCAATACACACGATCATAGAAGTGTGAAGAATGAGACATTTCCTGAGCAAGGCCATTGCCGTGGAAAAATCTGGAAGCGTATTATCATAAAATCTATAATGAAGCATTGGAAAGAATGTATTTAATGCACTTACGCCGGCTTGGCCCAATTGAATGCGCTGACTTCAGGAAGCAATATGGTTTCAGCTAATCTCTCTTCCGCGAATTTGATCAAGTTTTCATGTATTTCAACTCCATGGTTAATTCCTGTTCCACCTGTAAATGCTGACGTTATAACGGAAGGCAAACAACAACCACATTTTCTATAAAAAGGCGTAGAATTGTTGTGAAACCTATATAGAGGCTTTCTTGTTACTTAAAAAATTATTCTCTTCGATCCAAAGCCATGTTACATTGACCAGTTAGACCAAGGCCTGTATAGCCTGTATAATGCTGGGTAACAAGAGTCTAACAACTCTCCCTAGCGGTTTCAAACTACGATCGCACTATGTACAGTCCTTCTCAAAAAGATAGACGGATTGCGCGTGCGGTTTCTTAGCGTCGCGGCTGCAGAATCGCGGTGGGACCTTCTCGATCCTCTCACGTACAGCATGCTCTCTCCGCATCCCTCGTTCAGGTCCCGCAGCGATGGTGCAATCGCGCAATCAGTCTATCTTTTTGAGAAGGACTATAATTCGGAAATTGTGCCTATTAGAACAAATGCAGCTCTACCTATGCGATTCCACAAACGAATGTGATTTATTTGAATAAAATAAGTCATAATTTTAATCTTCCAGTCATGCTGTGATGTCCAAAAATACATGAAAGAAGCGTTTCCGACGAGAATGCCGATGCTCTTCATTTTGCGTACTTAACTATCAATAGCTCTAAAAGATTGAGGAAAGAACGACTGCAGGGCTGGGATTCATGAAACGTTAACCACGCAAACCAACGCTGGTTAGCGTCATTGGTTAGCGTATAGACTGCACAATGCTAGGAGACGCAGAATGCAAAAATTGGTTTGCGAGCCTGGTTTTGCTTGGTTATGCGTTCATGAATCCTAGCCCAGATGATTCTGTGGAGGCAATTTTTTAGGGTTCGCTTCTAAACGAAGATAACTACAGTCTTTCCAAAAAATACTTGCCTCCTACTAAACTGCGCGTCGACTGAGCCACGTCGCAGCACTTATGATAACGCGTAGGAGGCGCGGCACGGCTCAACAGACGGGCGGTGGATGCCGGAGGCAAGTATTTTTTGGAACGATTGTAAATGGTTTGCATTGTGTACCATACAATTGTCTTCTGTATCTCAGCCCGACTTTTCATGAGGCTCAGCATGACATCCCACACTATTTGATTAGTGTGGTGAAGCTGTGCACGAGGATATTAATTTCCTTTTCACAGCTAACGTTTCGACGGGTTTGCTTTCGTCAAAGTATAGCAGGCAACTTTCTCTCCTTGCGTCAGCTATCAGTGGTCGTTATTACTCTTCCACGTCGTGAATCAACAATAGGGCTCTGACGAAGGCGAAATTGCTCGGATGTTGGCCGCTATCAAAGAGGCTGGCAACCTCGTGTACAGCTCTACCATACTAACCAATCAACACGTCTACTGCATGTTGCCAATGGGTGGAAATGGGTTTAATTTCGTGGCGACTTCATTAGTGTGACTTTTCATTATGAAACCCACACAGAACTGACCAATGAGGAAACCTGCAGCAGTGCTGAGCCATCCTGTACCGGATCCAATATTGAGAAAAGCATGTCCCGCACGTAGATCTAGCTTCTCCAGGACTGTAGCGTACATACTTGGCGCTGATATGTGCAACTTTCCTGGAGTCCAGTCGCCATTTGCTTCAGCAGGGACCTGTAACGAGTAAATAAAATGTTCGTACCGGCACCAACTCACAAGGTACTAAGGATTAGGCTTGGGAAACAACAGCTGATTTGTGGCATTAGTAGTTTTCCCTTATGAATTCGTTTAGTAAAAGTAAAATTTATATCTATCTGTGGGGTGTATGGCAAAAGACTGCTAGTATCAAGGGTTTTGAATCAGTTCAACGCACCTTGAATGGATTGTCGCGATAGGCTTCATCAATGTATTCACTCGGGAAAAATCGACCTCTGTCAACAAGCCTGAAACAAGCCATTGATTCGCACCTAAAAGGGATGCTGCAGAGCTTTACACTGACCTGAAAACCAGTTCCACTTCCTTCGATACAATTTGTCCGTGTTTGACTAGATTATCAGTTAAATCATCGTTGTCTCTACTGGCAGCTACTCCCATAACCTTTAAAATAAACAGTCAAAGGAAGAAAACATAGGGATCGTTAGCGAGAGAAGGAAAACAAAGCTGGGGACAAGTGCGATCTCAACAGGGCCTGACAAATGGCATTTGCTCCCTCAGTCATGGGACGGCTACCTCACACACATAGAAATCTGACGTCTATTCCGTGTGCGGGACGCAGTTGCACGAAGTCCATTTTGCTCGCCAAAGTGCACGCGCAGCTGTAGCTGGCTGGAGCGTTGTTTGTTTGGACTTCGCAATTACGCCGGAAATCCAGCAGAAGGATCGTGCATGGCGTAGAACAAGTCTTACAAGGGCTTGACTCAATCCGATCCACAATAGGGGCTCGTGCACCCTTATAGAAGTCATTTTGAGGAGACTTCAATAATCGAGGCTCGCACGCACGCACTGCACCACACGCAACGCGGCAGCCTGACTGTCTGCGTATCCACATACACATTTCATTGACATCATCGTTACAATTCTTGTTCAGTTCTACTGCTTCCTGTTCGAACCTGTCTAAACAGGTGGTAAGGCGGGTGCGAGCAGTTCTCGGGGACAAGACAACTAACAGCAGGGGACCAGACCCTACCATCTAAAGAATTTTACGCAAAATTTAGGGATTCTAGCAGCACCAACCAGCATGACTAACATTCTAGAGCAAAAACAATAGAACCTTCCTAGAAACTATGAACCAGAAACTTGGGGACCAGTTCTCGTCGAGCTCTCATCAAGCAGCAAAGGTAAATTCTGTACCTTCTGTACTACAAATAGGAGGAGAGCTATCCACCTCTTACGTGTTTTCGTACTCTCATTCGTTCATTGACTCTCTCTCTCTCTCTCTCTCTCTCTCTCTCTCTCTCTCTCTCTCTCTCTCTCTCTCTCTCTCTCT
>JARK01001381.1:762998-786330 GCA_000688135.1 Ancylostoma ceylanicum
TCTCTCTCTCTCTCTCTCTCTCTCTCTCTCTCTCTCTCTCTCTCTCTCTCTCTCTCTCTCTCTCGCTCTCTTCCAACTTCTCTTCCTATAGTCATCTCTCGGCATTCCTGCGAATCTCTCCTCAGTTTTCCCTCCCTCTCTTCCTGCACTCTCTTCCATTTCTCTGTAACACTCTTCTCTCTGTGATATCCCTCTTACTTGTCTCACTCTCTCACGCATCTTTTTGCACTTTTCCGTTTCTTCAGACACTTCACTCTACCATTCACCCCCCCCCCCACGGCATTCTCTTCCTGTGCTTGCTCATATTCCATACTCTCTTTCACTGCCTACTCGTTTACTCTCCTCACCCCCCTCCCCCCTCCCTTTTTCTCCCCGCACTTATCCATCCCAGTTTGCTCTCGTAATTTCTCTGTATTCCTTGATTCCTAAGCCTGGATGCATCATTGAGATTACCCAGGGTGAACGGGTGGACCACTTGTTAACGATGGAAGGATTTCGGTGGTGTTCGATGGATGAATTTGGATGGTGCTAACGCTTTTACCCTGGGTAATCTCAAAGGGCATGCAGCCACTACTTTTTCCTAATGTCTCTGCCCCTCCCACTTTTCATATTTACCATCCTTTCTTTCCAGTAACCCTGTGGATATAGTTTATACCCGTAAACCTCCCATTTTTGCGTGAAAATATTGGGAGCTGGACCCCTCAATTCCACTGCACTGATCTGCTGCTTAGAAGGTGTCTCATAGATGCCCATCGCGACGCTGAGTGTTTTTGAAGGATCCTTACTGTTATTCAAGGAAGGCTAATCGCCGAAGATCGAACTAATAAATGCAGTGTTCCCTCAACAATGCTCTATGATACAGAATTGGGAAATGTCTCGGAGATTACCAATACAAAGTAATGAAATATCTAAATTTTCGCCGCCAATAAAAAATTTCACCCAAATTGTAGAGTGAATCCTAAGCAGGCATGAAAATCCTAGTTCCGGAAGTTGGGAAGTGTCTGGATTCTAGCGACGTGCAAGCATTTACTCTTGGGTTTTTCAAGGGCCGACAAGAGTTGTGGGTTATACCAAATTATGCATGTTACTTTTAATCCTGCAAATTTCTCACGTCTGCCACAGATAGTAGTACCGACTTGTTACTATTTGAATTTGAGTACTGCTTGAATTTTTAAAGGGTCAATTGATCCTTGAATCGCAATCGATGTTGCGTACAACCACTAAAATTAAGTAGAACCAGTGATCAATGTACTAGGCAGCAAATCCTTTTGCTTACGCCATATTCATTTTTCCCAGGGATGAGCGGGATTCCGTTTTTCGGAAGTCGGAAGTTTCTTAATTCTGATGTCATGCAAGCATATAGCTCCTGGTTTCCTGAAGAATTTTCGGTAGCTCGGTTATGCGAAGTCAAAGATACTGTTTTTGCTCCCTCAAAATTTCTTGTATTTCAAGTCTCTCTCAACTTCCGACTTCCGACTTCCGGTCTTAGGCAGTACTTCCGCTCATCCCTGGTTCGGACCCACTGACCGGCGCCGCGTAGTCTGAGTATCGATGCTGTGATTGTCTGCGCATCCTCACATTACATTTTCACCGTTACAGCGTTGGGTGAGGCTCTGGACCACTGTCAGCTCTTACACATGTGGTGAAACTGTGATCCGAGACTCCACAGAGATTCATGACTCTTTATTTATTGAACTATACTGGATAACTATAGGCAAAACCAAATGGTAGTCACTTCTTGCTGCGGAAGAAGCTACTATGATGTCAAGGCCCAAAATACCACGCCACATCCTCAAACTTCAGATTTTCGAGTTAAATTTCGCATACAGCTGATTAGACTTGCTCGGAGTAACCTTCCCGACCACGGTATGGACTCTTATCACCATTAGCTGCAAATAGCCCAGCGATAAGACAGTGGTCCTGCGGAAGGGCGCGTTAGATAACAACAATGGGCTGCGGACGGCCATTATGCAAATAATCAAAATGACCGCTATCTGGGGAGAAAGTACTGGTGAAGATGTGGATGTACAACAGGTATTGTCAATCGTTATTCACATCTGGAAGCGAGACCGCGCCGCGCTACCCCCGCAGCGCGACGGTCTCGTTTTCTGAGGTGCAATAACTACTGGCGCCTCTTGTACATGGAATACCATAGCCGCCTGTCTGTTCGCTTCATATTTATTTGATAGTTTTACTTCTATGAGAAGAAAAGGAAGTGAACAAGTCTCATTAGAGACGGAACCCATGAGAATTTTCGCTTTAGGATCGTATAGTGTAAACTCCAGGGAATGTCAATCACGATTGCTACTCGCACGGAGTAGCAATCGTGATTGACGTCCCCTGTACTGCCAGCGTATCAAAGCTGTGAAGAGACACAAAAAATAATTACTTATCAGCGTAGATAATACGGAAATTGCCTACTGTGAACCAAAATGGCAATTTATACTTTTCAGACTCACGCATCCATTTGCAGAAGATTTTCCATGAAGTCCCTGTCAACGCGGTATGAAATCCTCAATGAAAAGAGCCCGCGGCCGTCGCGAGGCCGTAAGTGCGTACGTGTGAGTTGCGTCAGCGATGCGACTAGCCCTATTCTTCATCATCACATAGTTCTTGTGCGCCATCGGTAGAAAGTTTCCAACCGCGCACAGCCTACGGCGCGTGTGCGGCGCGGCCCGCTTGTAACACCGGTCCGGAGTCCTCGCTCAGGTGTTCGATGACGGCGTTCGTCAGGGTTAGGCCCGTTGAAGTTCTTATGTGTTTTTTTTTCAATTTGTTCCTGGCCCGTAGAGCGCTGCTTGTCTCAGGTAGCCTCTTCCTTGAAAGAAAGACGACCCTGAGACGGGAAAAACGCTCATCTGAGCCTAATTCTGAGGGACGGCGTCATCGAACAACTGAGCGAGGATGCCGGACTGCTGTTGCAAGCGGGCCGCGCCGCGCATGCGCCGCAGGCTCTTCGCGCTCGAAACTCTACCGATTACGCGCGCGCATCTACTGTCCTTCTCAAAAAGATAGGCTGATTGCGCGACTGCACCATCGCGGCGGAACCTGAGCGAGGGATGCGGAGAGAGCATGCTCTAAGTGAGAGGGTCGAGTAGGTCCCGCCGCGAGTCTGCAGCCGCAACGCTAAGAAACCGCACGCGCAATCCGTCTATTTTTTGGGAAGGACTGTATACAGCGTAAGGATGGTGTAGGCGCACGCGCGTCAAACCCGCACATCTAATATAAAGCGCCTTAAAGACAACGACGCTCCAGTGTACAGAGCCTGTTAGGGGAGAGGCGCGGCAAAAACTGAGTTGAAAAAAAAAACTACGGGGACCTGGATGGAAAATCAAATACAATGAAGGTGTTAATTTTTAATAAAATCAATAATAAGAGTGAAAAAATAATGAGAACTAAAAGAATTTACAGTCCTTGTCAAGAAGATAGGCGGATTGCGCGTGCGATTTCATAGTGTTGCGGCTGCAGAATCGCGGCAGGACCTACTCGACTCTCTCACTTGGATCATGCTCTCTCCGCATCCCTCCAGGTCCCGTCGCGATTCTGCAGCCATGGAATCCGTCTATCTTTTCGAGAAGAACTGTACTTTGTCGCTTTCAAAAAAAAAATTCGGTTACCCAGTCTCGTGGGTAACGCGTATCAACATGGGTTAACGAAGGATGAGCCATCCCCATTACCAGTGCATCAACAATTCACCATTACTGTTCAGGGAACTCCATTTGGATGGTAAGTTGTTGTTTCTTTCCAGTTGGTTTTTTTCTTCTCACAACCTGTTTGAACAGGTCAGAACAAAGGACAACAGGATCAAACGGGAATGAATATGGTGATATCAATGAAATGTGTGGATGCGCAGACAACTACAGGGCGGTGCTGCGGGTGGTGTGGTGCGTGCGAGTGAGCCCCAACCACTGAAATCTCCTGTAAGCATGTGGAGGTCTGCGGCACTACGCATGTGAAAGCTCTATAGTCTGCTCTGAAGTCTCTTGAATGCTTTGGAATTAGAACGGGAACATAAAAACGTCTCAGAAGTTGGGCTGCTCTGAACGACGACGGCTTTTTTGCTAGACGCCAAAGTGCATCTGCGTTCTGCAACAATGCTTTAAAACACGTCTCACATGACTGCTTAAAGGTCGAAGCGTCGCATTGGTCACTTTGATTGCTCTCGTCTCAGCTTTATTTACCTGCGATAAGCTATTTCATGCAGTAAACATCAGCATTCGAAGTGAAACCCATCAATTAGCGTTCCTCATCCGTCTCAACTGCTAAAGTTCACGTGTTTTCCGCGAAATCGACGTGGTTCGCCGCGCGCGAGCGTCGCGCGGCGCGTGCCGCGCGGCGTCGCGACGCTGGCACGAATCCAAATTTGCGAAATGCCGTCCGTTTCTCACGCAGATGTCGCAAAAACGTCGTGACGTCGATTCTTTGTTTGTGTGTTCTCCCTCGTTTCTTACACTTCACCTCTTCAGGGGTATAGCCGATCGTTCTAGTGAGTGGGAATGGCTAAAACGTACGACTATCTATTTAAGGTATGTTTTTATTTCTTTGTTGCTTTACTCTCTATTTTCTTCGCATGTTTATAGTTACTTTTATACGAGCTGCACATCTTTGGCATTTAAAATGTATATGCTCTCTTTGGAACGTCGTGAATATCGTTGAGTTTAGCTGCTACTTATTGGAGACAGTGGAGTTGGCAAAACATGTGTCCTATTTCGATTCTCGGATGACTCTTTCAATAACTCTTTCATATCCACGATCGGTAATGCTTTATCCATTCATTTTATGCGTGGAATTATTCATCAGGGGTTCTTTCCAGGTATCGACTTCAAAATTAGGACAATTGACCTTGACGGGAAGAAGATCAAGCTGCAGATATGGTGCGTTCACTTTTGATTGCTTGTACTTTCAGTTACTATTTTTTTTCATTTACTTGTCTTTTGCATCAATAAGCTTGCCATAATCCATAAGTGTACAGTCCTTCTCAAAAAGATAGACGGATTGCGCGTCTGCACCATCGCGGCGGGGCCCGAACGAGGGATGCGGAGAGAGCATGCACTAGTGAGAGGGTCGATTCAGGTCCCACCGCGATGGTGCAGTCGCAACACTAAGAAACCGCAACGCGCAATCCGTCTATCTTTTTGAGAAGGACTGTACCTTTATAGTATAGCAGGAGGGGAAACCAGTACCGTAGGTAAATCCCCCTTTTGGCCTGGCATCACACAAAAATTCATAGATTCTGCTACTTTGACTGCACTTCGTAAAAGGTTGCCTCTAATATAGGCGGAAATGCTCAAGGAAACACATGTGCCTGAACTATTCCCATCACAACAGAGCTTGAAACGAATTCCTTGTTGACGGAAGTTCTATGCAATGAACATCATCATTGCAAAAAGAACTTTGACAGCGCCAACAAATTCATTACTCAATTCTTTTCGATAAATCAGATTGGCCGCCTAATCTACTACCTCATCCAACGTCAAATCTTAAGTCCAGCTGGAAACAAGCTTTATTACGACCACCGTCTAGTAGAAAGCCAACGATAGACTGAGTTTCTCCCAAGCCACCTGAAAAAATCTAAGCCCAAACTCATTCAGAGATGAAAGGAGAAGGAAATATACCGTACATCTCCCAGATTCGTCCATCCTGCATGTATAAATGATTAGAGAAGAGGATGAGACAGTGCAGTCTTCCCAACTCCTACTGATACGCATAAAAACGTTAACAAATAGGACGCATAGGCTGACCGTGCAAGGGCAACCACTATAAACTAAAGGGCGGGCTATGCTGCACGCGCCTGGTCTCGCCACGCGCGCTCTCTGGGTACGGTGTCAAATTTATGCGGTTTGAGATTTGTAATACAGTCCAGTTGAGCTTAAGGAAACTTATAGTAGTGTTGTATACAAGAACCTCCTCTGTTGAGACTTTTTTCAGATCACCGCCGTCTCTACTTTGGCGAAATATACAACGTCACCGGCTATTATTTCCTTGATGCATATGCATTTTCACACCACTGCGCAGACAACTTAAGGATGTGTCACGGAAGGACGAAATTTCAGGAGTACACAACGTCTGCTGGTGACGATTTTATGTACCTTCAAGTCAAAAGACCTGGATTCGTAGAATCCGGACTAGGTCAAAGCTTTTACCTTGTGAGTATGTCTTCTTAATCTCAATTGTCTGAATGTGTAGTCGCATGAGCGTGATTGCAACGGTATGCGTATGCTCTTTCTATTTGTAGGCAATGTAGACATCGTTAAAGCCCTGACAAACCATTAATTACCTAGTGGGTGCGAGAGACTACGGATGGAGACACGCTGGCAAAACCAGGCTACCAAACTAACTCTCACGGTCTGCGTCTGCTAACATCCCGTTGTCCTTAAGATAACCAAACATGGTAACCGTCGTTGGTTTGCATTTCATGGATTCTAGCCCTGGAAAGACCTTTTCGGTGGTTCAATTGAATGCCATAGGATAAGATGAGAGAAAAAACAGCTTTATTAAGTGGGACAGGCCTCGCCTACCTCTGGGGTCATTGACAGGTCGATGATAACTACTCGGTTCTAAGCGACAAAACAACGAACGCATTGCGCCTCTGCTTCAAACCCCCCTAACGCATTGCGCCTCTGCTTCAAACCGCTCTATAAAATCCCTAGTAACTTTTCACTTACCCTGAGTTGTCCTCTCAGGAGAATACTACGGAGAGCTTTCCATGAGTTGTTCAGTCGCAGTGATACGCCGCACTTTTACTGTGCACATTAATCCACTTATGCGACTATACCTGCGTTGTCACCATGTATTGCAGTGAATCTCTCTGAATCTCTTGCATTAGATTTGCCGTGGAATAAATATTGCCGAACAAAGTTTGTGCTACATATGTGTTACATAGATATCTGAGGCGGAACACAAAAATGCACCGTAGTCATGTGCAATGTAAAGAGAGCCGTTTGAGACAGGGCGCAACATAACAATGGAAGGGATAAGAGGTGGATTGTTGGGTGTCTCCAGCGACTTAATAGCCTGTTCAGGAGTTTGGGTTTTTATTTGCTCAATTGTTCATTTCATATAGGGCTTTCAGGAAGCAGTGAATGTTGGTGCATTTACCGAATGAAGTCAAGTGGTGCGGTTATATACTATCAAGCAAGCCTAATATTGATCGAAAACGACCGCTTTTCAGTCCATGATCCCTCTATCAACATTCACTACCGGTTGAATGGATTGTAAATGATACAGTTGCCTCTCTACACCATCACAGAACAATAAAGTAAACAGGATGAGGAAATCCAAGGTAAAAATAATAATAGTGTGTCCGATAACTAATAATGGAACTAATAATGAGAACTAATAATAATAAGTAGTAATGGACTTGGAGAAGACCAACCGGCAGAACACACTTGATATGAAGAGACGTTTTCACTGCATACTTCGGTGAAACATGGATGTGAGCAGCTGCCAGTGATTCGGCCACATGGAGAAGAAGCCTGCAACGACATATTGAAACAATATGATATCGTTTAATAAACGAAATGTGTCAGAAGAAGATTCTTCTTTCTCCAAACTAAATGGGACCAGCTATGGAAAACGTTAGATTTAGAAACAGCTACAGACCAAGAATACGCATGTACTGTGCAGGATGGCAGAGAAAGAGGAGGGGGAGAACTACAAAAAGCTTGTTGCTGTACAAAGAAAAGTGGAGAACAATCTCGAGAATTCATTATTGTTGTACTTCCATCCAAATCAGTGAATTATTTGTGTACCCTTGCAAAATAGAGAGATCCAACAAATAGGCTTACTTGGGAACATGGAAAGAACACAACACGAGCTAGAAAATGAAACATTAGGCATTCCCAAAGCTGTTTTGTCTACTCACTCTACCCCGTTCTTAACGTCATTGTATGAGTGCTAGTAGATATGTTGATTTGTATTGATTTATATTGTAGGCCTGAGGACGGTGTTATAGCATCGAAAGCTTGCCAATAAAAACATCAAACAGGAGTCTACAACGTTCACGACCACAACACGGAAAAACTACCATTCCCAGAGCTGTCATTTCCCCGTTCTGCGGTTCCCTTAGCAGGTGCTCAGTGATTCGAGCGGTGGCGCCTCCAAAACTTGGACGGACCTGACGAGATCGCGGAGCAGTTCTCGACAATGAGAAATCTTAGGATCAATGAGATCAGCGGAGGTGCATGGCAAGACGTGCATTTTTCTTGCCAAGGAACTCGTCCGCGCCTGGATGGATTGGTCCCTTAAAAACGGGTTTTTTGACAGCTCCGTTAGAAATCGTATACACCGCTGAACTTAGAGA
Source organism: Ancylostoma ceylanicum (assembly GCA_000688135.1). Lineage (NCBI taxonomy): Eukaryota > Metazoa > Nematoda > Chromadorea > Rhabditida > Ancylostomatidae > Ancylostoma > Ancylostoma ceylanicum. Next base: position 771,301 of record JARK01001381.1, read on the forward strand.
ATTTGGATTTGGAGTAGTACCAAATTTTGTTGAGAATCTCAAACCGAACATGAGGTGAGACAGTGCGTTTAAGTATCGCAGGGTTCGGGTTTACTTCCCAGAACGTCCCCGCGATCTCCGTCGGTTAGTCCAGCAAGGCATGCCGCAAAGTTTTGCACAAATTTCCGAGACAACTCACGATGATTTGTAAGGCAAATTCTACCTGTCTATCGAAAACCCGAAAATTGCGGTTGGGCTCCCATGATGTTTATAAAGGGTTTACAAAACCGGAGAAATTGACAAAAACGGTTTTCAGGCTTTATAATATACCATACTGCTCCTAATCTTTGCAAAAAGGACGCGCCCGACGCGTTTTTGCGTCGCCATGGGTCGCACGCGCATAACTCGCTTCGGAATGGAGATTTTGCGATTCTGAGGACAGATTCCAATTCACCGCGTTGTGGCGAAGCTACTCATACCCCGCATCACCGTAGTTGATTCTCGAAAAATTTCCAGCTATCTTAAGGAGTTGCTTCATTGAAACATTCAGGAAACGGAATAGCTACAGTTTTCTGACAAGGGAAAGATACTTGGTCAGTGTGGCCATTCACAGAAAGGTGAATACTACCTTATGCAGCTTTCGACGCTGATTTCGAATCCGTTTTCAAAATCGGCCAAACTGCTCTCTCTCTCTGATGAGTTGTGCCCATTTTTGGTACTGTGAACATCGCGGTTGTAAAGTGATTTTTTTCCATTTGATGATCTCATTTTGACAAACTCCAACATTTGGCCAGTGTGTATTATAATTCGAAAGATTTCGGACCTGCGAGTGCCCGTCTGGAGGAAGAGAGGCGCATTTTTGTGCTAAGAGGTCTCTTTGTACACTGATCTCAGGGGTTGCAGATGGGTAGCAAAAATGGGTATAACTCATCAAAGAGAGCAGTTTGGCCAATTTTGAAAACGGATTCGAAATCAGCGTCAAAAGCTGCATAGAGCAGTGTACACCTCTCTATGAATGGCCACACTGACCAAGTATCCTTCCCTCGTGAGTATCTCACCAATTCTCCAAGATAGCCGAAAATTTCTCGAGAGCCAAATACGGTGATGCGAGGTATCAATAGCTTTGCCGCAACGCGCTGAGTGAGAATCTGCCTTCAGAATCGCAAAATCTCCATTCCGAAGCGTGTTATGCGCGTGCGACGCTTGCGACGCAAAAACGCGTCGGGCGCGTCCTTTTTGCAAAGATTAGGAGCAGTATTGTACATACGCATGAAATTCACGAATTTTCGGATTTTCCCACATTTTCGCAAGAAATTCACCGAATTCTTTGAAAAAAATCGTACGAAAACCTAACAATTCGATGGAGATTCGCAAAAGCTCTACTGTTCTTCTCTGCATGCACCACCTCCCACTGCAAAGGCGCTACATATAGAGCGTTTCCCGAACTTGAACACCCACCCACCCGATCACCGCTGCTTTGGAGATCTACACAGGAAATAAAAATAATAAAAATAACAATTTGAATATCAAAATTTGAACATTGAATAACTGAAATAAATTATATTTATAAAATATATATATATATTAATAACTTAAATAACTAAGTACTTTAAGAAGAACAATAAAAATTTTGAAAAAACGAAATTCAACCAATGCAAGATTTTTTATGGAGAGAAGTTCGGCAACTCATTATCGAGGAGGTCCTCCTCCCTCCTCGCGTCCATCACTGATGTACAACAATTTTAATCAAATAGCATTTCCTCCAGTTCGCCAACCAGCACAGCAAAATCATCCTCCAATAGATAAGTTTTACAGGTTAGACCCTTCAGGCACATGAGGTTAATTAAGGATGACAATTCCTTCGGTTAGCAATTACTGCAATTGATGACTTGTAGGGCATAAGAAAATTTGTTTGATGGCGGCTTTTTCGGCTACCTTTTCCGATTTGAATCGGCAGTCTCGCAAAATTTCTAAAATATCAAAGATTGAAGTTTGCGAAACAATTCAGGCATATACAAATGCGCAATGAACTGCGAAACTGAGGGAATCTGAGCGTAGATCTTCAATAAGACCTTGATAAAGGTGAAAGACATCTAGCTTCCAAAGTTTTGCACCATCATAGATGCACTGCTTTTTTCTCGGGCATCCCTTGAGTTCGCATAATTTATTGCTCTCCTACCATGACTATCTTTCTTATCGGCACCACGACCAAAATCTGCTGTGCGATGCTGGTCTGTGATTTTTTTGAAGCCGTTGTTGTGTTGTCTTTTAAAGTTATACTAAAGTCGTCACATTAAAAACTTTGCCTATTTGATTCTTTTCTTTTCAAAACTTTCACTTGTATTTCGGCGGGCCTTAGTTTATTAATTGTGGAATGAGATATGGTGACTCTTACTCGCTCTACTTCATCTTTTAGCAAACTACTACATATCAGTGATACATTTTGGACCACACCTTTCCGCATTCCGAGCTGGCTTTGCCTATCTCTGAAAGCTTTGTTTCGGGTTAGGAAGGTGTTAAGCGCTAAAAAGCGCTGAACACGCCCTCATTGTTTGTTTAGGGGCAGATGTTCAGCATATAGCATTCACCACTTTTACGGAAACTTGATTTGTTTGCTTTCGACTTCACCGTGATAAAGAGCTAATCTGCTCCTGTAGATTTTCATAAATTGTTGGAAGCTGTTTTGGCTTTGAATATTTCTTGAAGAATTACTCTTTTCAAATCTTGGCAGAATGTCTTGTTTCAGGTGCAGAAGAACGGATTCCACATCACTTACTGGAGACCGAAATCACTAGCCTCGAGTAACGGCAATGCTAGTGCTGGTCCGCCTGCTGTTCCTGGCCGTAGCTGTAGCGCCGATACAGAACGCGTCGTTCTCCGGAGCCCAAGGCATAATCTACTCTCCTGGTTATCCAGATGACTATGAAAATCAGATCAATCAATACTACACTATTTCAGTGAGTTTAAATCCATGCGTCTGCTAGAGATTATCCAGAAAATGTTGTCTGCTCTGGAATTATGGTAATCGAAATATTACTAACCTCGTAGTACTGAAAGGTACCGCAAAGCCTCTAAATCAGTGCGAACACAGCTCAGCTGCCAAGTTCTTCGAGAACATCGTAAATTCCAGAGATTCGATAAGACAAAGCACGCAAAGCATTCGAGCTTATCGAAACAGAAGCGAGAAATCGAGAATAAATCAATGATTTCTCATCCTTGTGCAGGTTGATCCTGGCTACTACATCCATCTGACTTTGTACGACTTCGAAACAGAGGCGTGCTGCGATAAGCTATACATATGGGACGGTGTTGACATTACACAGTCCACAATAGCTAAGTGAGTTTACTTGTTTACCCTAATGTTTAGTTCGTAAATGAGAGTTCGAAATTTGAGTTCTTGATGGTTTCTTTCACCTCACTTCGAGTAGTACTGCAAAAATCACTTTTTTTTCGCGTTTCAAGCGGAAATCCCGCCCATCGTCTAGAACTGACCAGTTGTCGTCCCCGATTTGTGAGACTATTGCCCGTGAGCCACTGTTAGTCAATCAGTGATGTCATAGCCCGGAAGGGGGAGGTCACAGAAATGAGAGGAAAGGGGGTTGTGGAGGCTTTACTGAGGGAGACACTTCACTAGCCGGGGTTCACAAGTACAAAATTTGCGGAAAACCAAAATTTTTTCCTCCAAAATAGCAATGAAAGTGATGATCAGAATTCAAAATCCAAAATCTGAACATTCCAGGAAAATAGTCTCGCAATTGAGAAATTGGGAATTACTCGGTTTTCACCTTGCCCCCCCCCCCTTTTCTCGCTTTCCATCACGCATAGATTATAATACCTTGACTCAAAAATTGCTTAAGTAGTAGTTGAGTTAATCGCTAGATACCCGTTTAACACTGCCCTGCTTTCAGTGTGTCGGGTGATGCCACCGGACAAACGTTCAGCTCATCAGGTTCTGTCATGACACTGCTATTCAACACCGACATCACTGGTCGAGATCGTGGATTTGCTATACACTACGAGATGGTATTAGGTCAATAATGCTAAGATACAAAAACCACCTCTTAAGGAAAAGTAACGTAATAGCAGCAACATTTCCAGCGAATACCCAGTATTCGGAACCAAGCACCTGTCAATCCGGGCTTCGTCTGTCAGGAATGGGATTCGTAACATCACCAGAATGGCCATCACCATATCCGAATGATGTCACCTGCAATTACTTGATGGCGATGCCGAGGGGAAGGTAAGGAACGCGTCCGCTCTCAATTCATTCACTCATTCTTTCGCTCATTCATTAATTCGCTCATTAATTAATTTATTAATTACCTTATCATTTAATTCATTCATTCGTTCATTCATTCTTTCATTCATGCATCCATTCATCTTTGCATCCTCTCTAAAATTTTCTTTTGAAAGCAGGGTTATGCTGACATTTGTCGCTTTTTCGACGGAAGCATGCTGTGACAAAGTGGAAATCTACGACGGGCCAAACTCTACCTTCCCCAAATTAGCAGTGTTCGTTGCAGCTGTCTATTTTTTTGACAATTTCGTTAGTTTATTGATCTATTGATTTTCAGGCTCTCTGGTAATACTTTGGTAAACAGCACGTTCTACTCAACGCAGCAGAGCATGTTCCTCACATTCTACTCAGATTATACCCAAAACGACAAGGGCTTCAGCGCCTACTACATGCAAATCACGTAGACACTCTAAGTAGTTGCTGAAATGATTGGGCAGTAATTGTATAATAAAAAGTTATGGTGTGAGCTAATTCTTGGGTATGAAAGAAAATGGTATTCTGGGACGTGTTCTTGTATAAGAGACAATCCTGAGTGTTTACAGGTTAGTGGTGTAGAACTCAGAAAATCAGAACGTCGCCACCGACAGAAGACTCTTTCAAGAGAGTAGGGCTACGAAACCATCGATAAGGCGGATGTGTTCAAATTCAGATTACAGCCGTGTACGACAAGATCATGGGCACGGTGCTCCAGCCTTCCTGTGGATCAGAGCGATCGCTCGATCGATCATCTGCACTGACATCAGCGCTGTCGGACGTCGAGCGGTGCTTCAGAATTCTCGACCATCCATCCTGGTGTATCAAATTCCTATGGGAAACGCGGAAAGTCCTCTCGGAATTGACTAAAAGCATTTTAAGGATTAAATTGTGCAGCAAGAAAAGCTCTATGAACATCATCAACAACGTCTGAAGTAGACACGTCGAGCTAGAGAGTTAGTCGGCCCACAAAGCAAGTGTGGTACTCAACAAAGGAATCACAGACTACAATAAATATCTAACCAACTGAATAATTAAGAGGAATTCGTCTTACTTTCCTCCATTGAACAGCATCAGCACTTTAATAAAACAGATGCCATGAGACAGACTGCCGATATTGTTCTTCAGAGAGAATATGTGAGCTCCGAGGCACGGTTTATATGATAATATGCTTTGGGTGTGGCGAAAAAATACATCGGTGAGACGATGAGACCACTGCGAAGGGGTTTGGACGAACACAGGAGAGCGTTGTCAAACCCTGCTTCCAACCCAGAGGAATGTTTCTCTGGACACCGGACTCTTAGGCACGAAACTGAACGACGGTCAACGTTTACTGTCCGAGTGCTGCATCGCCACTTAACTAACACTTTGGACAGAAAAATAATGGAAACTAGGGAAAGAAGGCACCAGCCAGAGATCAACAACAAGGACTAGCTGAGAGAAATTCAACGATTAATCACTTGAATATCAATCCCTTGCCCATTTGAGGCGACTGTCCTGCTGTGACTGTCCTTACCCTGCTGCTGAGAACAAAAAAGGGGGTGAGGTTCTTGTGTGTAGCGCGTTCCTCTTTCTCTTTCCTTCTCAGTAGATTTCCTCTATAGAGGTTGTCCCAGCCGTGTTGGTAGCTGAAATCACTCTCAACGCCATGACGTATTGCATTGTTTCTAATGAGATTGTTTGTATCTGATGATGTTGATGATGATGCATACGTTCTGAACTTTAAAGGCAGCACCCACGAAAATTTTTGTCATCGAGATTTCAGTGCAATCTTAAGTTTTCGATTACTATGAGCACGAGTGTACTGGTCAATTTTGTCGAAACTTCTGAAGAGACGATTTCTGAATGTCCTTATTTAGCTAAGTTAGATCGGGATGGTCGAGTTGCGCGGAACGGATCTGACGAAAAAGCCGATGATGTTGCCTCTGTCGTCACGTACTTTTTTTTGACGAATTTGGGTATCTACTCGGATTTGCAGCTTTTTTCGAGCGAAACAGAACGGGAATAGGAAAAGGGAAGAATGAGAGTTGCACTTTACCTGTGGAGCAAAAACAGAAAATGTTAGGTAAAGGACAAGAAGTAATAATGGTAATTCACAATTAAAGAGAACAATTAAGTGATACGAGCCGGAAAAGGTTACACGACCCTTGAAAAGTGAAAATAGAAAGTTTTCCAGACAATTATGACCAAATAGCAAATTGACTGAGGTGAAAAGAACGTGGGAAAGGGTTTTTCATAGGAAAGACGGAGTGAATGCAGACGAAAACAGCCGATTTGAGTGAAGTGTCGCCCAAATGCTACGTTTGTAAGCAGGACAACTTGTACCAGCAGGCTGGTTCGAACTGTTGCACTGGAGTTCTACTTGTAATATTTCGCCTAAGGCGCGGTTTCTGACACTATTTCCGTAGAAGAATTGTCGCGACTATGCTTGAGGTTCGAAAACTTCCAGAAGGTCGAAGATGAAGATTATCGTGGGTGCTGTCTTCAATGTCTGAAGAAGGCATTCTGTGCCGAAAGCTCACACCAACAATAAAGGCTTTCAAAAGAGTCTCAACAACTCAAGAAAATCACAGCATCAACACTTTTTGAGGGAAATTGTCGAACTAAGATTTGTGACAGGGCTGACAGAGCAAATGTTGTAGTGGGAAGAAACAATTTTGCCAATTCTGACCGCTTAAGAGACGTTCCAAATGTACGATTTTATAACCGTGTAGAAAGAAAACTCGATTAGCTGATTGTATGTTGGTTAGGACAGTAGTTTCGAGAGTGTCTGCAGAAACTCATGAGGTTTTTTAAATAAAAAGCTGCCGTGAACCGGCAGGGGCCATGATAACTAGCAACCGTAGGGTGATACTTGTTTTCTCGTGCTCGCAGAACTTGAGGGAAACGGGTGAAAAACGTGGAGAACTTGCCCGGTGACCTTGTAACCTTCATAATTCCGCTCATTCGTCAACTCAGTCACGCCATCTGGTTTGTTTTGATGCGCGCTGGTGTCATTGATAACCTCTGTGCTGGCCGTTCATGTGTGCGCTAGACCAACAGCCGACTGACCGCGTGTGTGATTTGAGTCTCCGCTGACTTTTTTTGCCAGCGCCACAATTTTTTTGCCACTCTGTTTTTCCACCTGTTCCCATGTTGCCGTGTTGTTTTTATGTCCTGCTAGTGCCTTGTTTTCCAGTCGCGAACGCGTGCGCGGATTTTTTCCGCGCCCGTTAGCCGCCGATATATCACCTGCGCCCACGAAAACATGTCCGCAAGACATGCACACACACGAGGACGTACAAAAACGACGCTGTGAACGACTAGGCCCGCGGCATGCCATTTAACCGACGGCGGCGTTTTCGCCGCAAGAACTGCAGTTGGGGCGTGCGTGTGACAACTTTCACCCGCTGACACTTTCATTGCCTTTGAACTCGATCTCCTCGGCGGCATCGCTTATCTGGCAGTTTTCCTGCTCGGCACCGGGTTATGCGCTTTGTAACAGTTCCTGGTTGTGATCTTTTGCATGTCTAGTCTGGCATCCGTCTCTGTCTGGGGTATCCCTTCTCAGATTTGCCTTCGGATGCTGAAGCTGACTCTCATATGGCTCTACATACTAATAATCTCCGGCGAACTGCCCAATCAGAGGATTTTTCGTAAATTTTCTTACTGAAGTAAGGAAAAGTATTACCTACCTCTGCTGGAAGTAAATCATGGCCATTTTTACCCACTACTGAAGCTAGGGATAGCTCTGGCCAGCCCCGTTTTACATACCTGCGATCACTCTCCTTGAACGTTTTACATCCATTCTCCTTCCTCTTGAAATGAATACTTTTTTGCTCTTCCCTATCCCACTTCCTGTGACCGCTGGTATCGTTGAGATTAACCAGGGTAAAAGCGTCAACACTGCTAAAATTTACCATTGACTAGCACGGTCGTCAACGAGTTTACCATTGGTAAACTCAATCATGCTGCCAGGCCCTGGATTCAGCCTTCTTAAAAACAACCAAAAATGGCTTCCGAAGTTTGCCACAAGGTGTTAAATAAGGCTGACTTGTGCTACCCATCTAAGTTCACCTGGAGGCATGTACCTAGGTTTGTGAGACCTACATTGGTTGGAATGGGAAGGGACGAAGTTTGCCCAACATTTCTTAGTAGAATAGACCCTAACGACCAAAATACATTGGTTGGAATGGGTAGGGACAAAGTTTGCCCAACATTTCTTAATAGAATAGACCCTAAGGGCCAAATTCGACTGTGCTGCACGAATCGGAATTCAGCTGCAGAACTACGAGTTCCAATAGGGGAAGGGAATTTTTTAACCCAACATATATTGCATATTTTGGGTTTTATCACTCTGCCCGTTCACTCATACATCCATTATAAGCCCCCTGGAGTTTATGCTCTCGAAAAAAGGCTCTGCATTATCGTGAGGGGGAATGAGACTTTACCAGGCTACTGCGCTTGGATCATTTAAACAACACGCCAATTACGATAGCCCCGGAAACGTCCCATCTTCTCTCGCGATGATACACACCCCTCGAAAAGCCATAGATAAAACGATACGTGAACTTAGCCGGTTTTCTTACTGTTGTATGTACGTACTTATGCATTTGTGTACGTATAAATTTCTTATCCACTTAACTATTTTATTTATTTATTTATTTATTTATTTATCTATAATATCGGTTACCATTAACGCGACAGATCGAGAACTATTACTACTACAGAGGTAACTCGTTAGACCCCATTGTTTCCATGGAGCAGGAAGAGGGGAGGGGGAGAAAGGAAGTGGACGGCTCGGTTCAGATGGGCAGTGGTCCCACTTTCATCTCCTTTTTGACATTTACTGCAGTATAATTTGATATTGCAGACTTTCTGCTATTTCACTGAGGGGTTATTGGACCATAGTTCCAAGGCAGGGTTTTTGGATCGAAGAAGATCTGAACTTCTGCGCATTCGTTAGCCCAAATGAATCTTTATTATGGTATGCATAGAATAGCCGAGGTTTTCGATTTTTTTCCGATTCTATAAAATCAATCATATTTCGAGCTCTGTTGCTGAGAAACCACTGAGCGGTTCCTATGGCTCAGAAACCAATTATCAGTTGTTCATACTTCAGAGGTTTTACATATTGTCTTATGTTACAGCACAACCAGTTCTTTTTTCAAATGTGCCAGAAGTGCTGGAACATTTGGTGAGACTTGTCTCTCAACAGCTGGTGTCTGGTCAGCTATGCTCTTCACTTGTTCTACGTTTTTTTTTTTGCTACGTAGCTGTGCGGTGCATGAGCTCGGGGGCTTCTCCACTGTACTTTTCAGTCGGGAAAGATGGGCGGAGTCACGGATATCCTTGTTGAAGCCCTTATGTTACATGTGGAGTCTAAAATATACATGAAAATTTGATAAAAAATCATAAATGCTTATTAAGGTGTGCTAACTTGCACAAGTCAAGTAAATTAGCCAAAAAAAGAATGAAGGGAGTGGGAAGTATTTTAGAAATTTGTCGAGAGGGGCGTGGCCAGGCCCTACGATTGGCTGGTTGGAGAAACTGACTAATCGCAGAGCTCGGCCACGCCTTCAGTTCCTAGTGCAAAGCTTCACCCTCGCAGAACACCATTCGCTCTTGCTCGAAGTGAAAATTCTTCTCTCTCTACTTTTTTACAAATTTGTCAGTCTTATTTATTTATTTGTTTGCTCCACAATAGAATACCTACTGCTTTTAATTATTACGTATAGTAATGAAATGTGCTACGGTAAGACGATTTTCCCACAGCTCTTTGGTCTCCTGGCAATGTTTGCCCATCGACGTGCGGTAAATCCCAATATTTCTCATGCCAATCGTCTTTGTACAACGCGACATCGATATGTTTCCATTCTTCATCCGAAATGGATCAGATTTCATTGAGGAATTGAAGCTGTTGGCAAACTGCTGTGGTGTGTTTATGCAGTTTTTACGCATACAGCAGGGTTTCGATATGCGAAATTTGAAAAAAATGAGACCATCTTAAGAGTTCATAAGAGCTCATAGTAGTATGAGCAGAAATGTCACATTCTTAGCTACATGGTGGCCATTTATGCTACTTTTTGAAGGCATACCTGTTTGTGTTCTCTTTTATTCGTTACAAATGTTGCATGCAAATTTACCTAACGTTCGTGCGATTCAAAAATTTAACATGAATAATTAAAGAGTGGTATTCTGTACACGTTCATTGAATATTTCAGCTGCTCTACATATTCTGAAAATTGATCTTTCCATCAATTGCTGGACGAATTCAACTGAGGTAAGTGTTAATTGAAACCTCTTACAACTCAAAGCGGCTTAGCGGTAATTCTTGCTCAATTCACACCACATTTCCCTCAAAGTGTCTTTTCCACTTTCACATGTGTAAGCCATGAAAAAAAAAACAAAAAAAAATGGAAAAACTTAGCAGGCATCCGGCTTAAAAGCTTTGACTTAGAAAAACCATGAATAGTGAATTGCAAGTCCGGTCACTTTCCTTTTTTTCTGTTCTCTGGTTTCGCCAACGACTGGCACGAAGCTACAGGGCAGAAAAAAATAGTAAATAGTGAAAAATCCTGGTGTTCAGCCAGCGACCACCCTCTGGTGGGAATTTTAATCATGGAATACGAATATAAGTTATGGATTATTTACTATTCATTGTGAAAACGTAGAATTCCTGTCACCTAATAGGGATAAGCCGCAAGTTCTTGAAAAGATTTTAGAGCAATAGAAAAGGCTAACTCCTCAGCAAAAACCTGGTTCTTTTACATATGTACTGCCTTTAATTTTCTGTAAGTATGGTTCAGCTGAATCAGTGCAATCAATATACAAGTAAACAGGTAAATCGATAAGGCAAAGGTAGCGGAAATGAATAAAAACGTGTTTCCACAAAGGAAGTAATAGAAAAAAGAGTCGAATAGTGAGGGTAAAGAAGTTTTGTTATTAGTGTCTATCATCAGTACATAGTTGGGAGGCGTCTTAGTGAATTTTTGCAGAGTTACTCTTTTGTTCATCTTTACTGGATAATGTATAATTGTAACGGACGAGGTTCTGGATAAAAATCGGAGGAAAATGCAGTTGGGCGATGGGTAGAGCGGCACCGTTCCTGGAACAAAACCTAGATCTGAGCCTAACCCTAAGCCCTGGCCTATGCTTAGCCCACGCTCACGCTTTTGTCCGAACATAGGCCTAGTCCTTCTCCTATCTATTCACACATGTGTGCACGCATGAAGTAATGGTTCATGAGGGAACTCAAGAAACGAGGTCAGTAGCATCTCGCCATATGTCGTCTGGTCGCAAATCATCTTAACACATGTTCTCGTCTAACAAGAACATAAGTAAAAGACCCAGAAAGACACCGACCAGTGTTTTCCAGGCGTCGCCCACCGGATGTGCATGATGCTCCATGTCGCAAGTGTCCTTCTGGTGCTCAGCTCCATTTTTCTCACGGTATGTTCTTCTTTCATTTCAGCACAAGTACTTCCATCCTTTCTGACATTCCACGGATCGGAGCCGGAGAGCACCCGTAGTTGCTATAGGAACTTCAGGTGCTATTGCGTTGCAAACGATAAGAGTGGAGGAGGTGATGTCGGATCCGATGAGTGGATTGTCTGGAAGAAGGGAAAGCGCATGAGTATTATTACTGATGGAAATGAAGCAGCAAGCTCTCAAACAATCATCATCTCTACGAAATTTTTTTCGAATCTTCTCAGTTATGGAAAGGCGCTAGCACCATGAAAAGGTGGATAGCCCTAGAATGGGTGCTCGTTTTTCTATCTGAATACCATTCTGTGATTCGTGTTTGTTTTTACCCCCTTTCCTGCCATCGTCCTCATGACAGATTAACCTACCAAACAACTATGCTTGGCGAATTAGGTGTGAATAGGGGACAACTGCATACCACAGATCATATTGTAAAGATTGCATTGTAAAGCTGGTTGATTGCCAGTCTGAGTGTCTGAGAAGCTAGTAGTAATCAATTGTTGCTTCATTTCCCCTTATATCAGAACTCCATGAACCATTCCTTCGATAAATTCTATAGGAGATGTAGCTTACACATCAACAATTGGACCATACCACTGAACTCTCATTACAGGTACGGTGCCACCTAGCCCATCGAGAGGTCATTGTACACTTGGATCTCAAAGGTATTTAACACTCAATTCGATCACCTAGCTATCTAAGCATCACTGAAAGTGCTCCTGAGACTCAACTGTACTCTACAGCTGATTTTGGTTTCTTACTCGTTTCATTGATCAGTCTTTCTTCATGAACATCTAGAAAGTATAATAAGTCACGGGACAATTGTTTAAAATGGAAACCAGTTCTCAATAACAGTGCACTGTAGAACACATACATTGCCTACTTTTTCATATACTTAGTTTAACAGTGTCGAACTGTCCGAGACATTAAAGGTAGCACCCGTCAAAAACTTCGACTCCAATTTGTGCAAAAGATGGAAGTCATTGTCAGCATAGTATTAGGGTTGAAATGAGGTCAAAAAATGAGGGTTCAAGCAAATATAGGTGAAGATTTTGCACACATATGGATTGTGGCAGTTCTCCTAATGTTCAATAAATTTACAAAAAAAAATTACACAAAAACAAAAAACAAAAAAAAAACCAAAAAATTCACAAAAACCAAACCAAACCCTTGAAATCAACAGCTGATCCAACCTCAAGTCAACCATTTGTTCGAATGTGAAATAACTCGCTAACATCATAAAGTCCTCAAAAAATTCGCCTAAGTGAGAGTACACATTTGTCGTTCGGAGAGCAACGCTGTTGAATTTCTTCGGTATTTCACGTAATTAAGCTCGGACTATAGATTCTCCGTCCTTCACTCTCCCAAAATAAGATAGAACATCGAATGCAAAGGTCTCCACAGGTGTTGCTCATAAGGATAACCTCATACATGAAGTAATATGACGGTCTGTACTACGCACGTTATATGTATGATTAATCGACCACGAAAAATATTTCAATATCGCCTCAAACTTTCAGGAGCACCTCCACGGCCCGCATACTTCAAGCAGCTCCTCACGCTCTTCGATGAATTAGGTGCAGATGGAGTACTGATTGAATGGGAGGTAAAATGAGCATACCGATAAGCGTTAAGTTTTTGACAGTAGAACAGAAAAAATGAGTTTCCAGGACATGTTCCCCTATGAAGGTGCTCTAGGAAAGATAAAAAATGGCAACGCATATTCGCAGAGTGACGCTCTGGACATCTTGCAACAGTTAGCATAACATTTTAATTGTAGTAAGTTGTACAACGCTAACGGATGCTTATAGTGCTGAATCGCTGGGATTGTCCGTAATTCCACTTGTACAAACGATTGGACACCTGGAATGGATACTAAAAACAAAGGAGTTCTCGAATCTTCGCGAAAATGCCAGCTATCCCATGGTGTGCTGATTTTTTCTTTTTGTTCCGACGCCAATCTATGGCGGCTCTTCGCCTTCTTATCACAATCACTTCGAAGCAGAAACCGTTACTAAGAGAACTCCGAGACATCTAGTGAAATTCAGGTTGCATGCATTGGCGATCCATTGGCCTTGGATCTCATATTGGATTCCGTGAATCAGGTGAAAAGAATCTTAAATATGCATACTCTTGCATCTTCCCTATGGATTCTCCATTTTTGCACTTCCACTTCTCTATATTTTCTATCATCAAATTTTAGGTCCTGACACTACATTCAAAAATAAAAGTTCCTTATATACATATTGGAGCTGACGAGCTGTTCCAGGTACATTGTTCATTCACCTATACCTTCGCTACACCTTTTAAAAGCTACCAAGCTTTTCAGATGGGTCAGTGTGAATCGGACAAGAAGATTCTTCCAGTCAAATACAGCAATAGCACAAAACGACTTGTTTTTGACTTTGTCAACACTATCGCCAGCCATATTAATCAACAGTATCCTAAAACAAAGGTGATTTCTGGGCCAGGGTTAAGAAATTGGGCATTATATCGAGTCATGTGTGTTGAGGTACTCATGTGGTTCGACGAGCTCAAAAATACGGACCACACCCTCATTAAGGAGTACGAATTGGATCGATTAGTTACTCCTGTTGTATGGAAATACACAGCCGATCTGGACAAGGTCATTCTAGGTACTTTACTATAGTTTGTTTGAGGGATAGGGATGTCACTGACTCCTAGTGGGGTTTATCAACCTGGATTTTCTACGATGACGTCACATCAACTTTCAGGACCTTCCTAAAACTATGTGGGAAGAGCTCGCCCTATCATTTCCTTCTGTGTGGGGAGGAAGCGCTTTCAAAGGTGAGAAATTGGGCAAGTGGACCTTACTGAGCTACGTATGGATAGTTGAAGCATGGAAGGACATGATTTCAGGAGCTGATGGACCAAATCGATTCTGGAATCGCATCAAACCATATGTGCAGAACAACAAACAGTGGTTAGTTTTAAATGCAGCGAAATCCACACAGCCTATTCAATACGGACCAGTGCTGCGGCGCGGCGTGACACCCTAGCTGTCTGCTGCACTCCTCGACCGATAGCACTTTGACCGTGCTCTCTGACGCTCTCTGTCCAACGGTGGTGCAGCGCGGCACTGGTCCGTATCCAATTAGCCGTTTGGAGTTCCCTATACATAGTCTGTGTCAAAACTAATGTGCATGGATATTATTTTACTGCCTAATTCACAATTTTTTTGTGTTGACCATAACCCGACACAGAGTCAAGAGCAACAAGCCTTCGTTACGTACCAATGGCCAAAAAATGGACGGGAGAGGGGGGGGGGGGGGAAGGGGGGGGGGGGGGGGGAAAAA
>JARK01001381.1:792354-814466 GCA_000688135.1 Ancylostoma ceylanicum
TCTTACGAGAATGGGTCGCCAAATTTTTGAAAGTGCTTTATGATACAAATAAAAACCTTGCATTACAAACAATTATTTTTGTTTGTTTATTATTCTTTAAAAATAATTTTTAATAATTATTTATCAATATAACTAATATTCTTATTAATTTTATTTCCCATTCGGGGCGCAGACCCCAATTTTTTCCACACGCCCCCCCCCTTCCCGCCCACTTTCTGTGTCCGCCACTGGTAGAGACTCCTAATGATCCACTACTTGTTGTAGGTCTCAGTGTTTACCTTCATTGAATTCATTCACACTTTCTGCATCCTAACGGATTTCCCTCTTTGCCGGATGTTTTATTCCTTACGCCCTGGTAAGGTAAAGTGGTTAATTTAGCACTTCCTCAGAAAGGTCATTTTCGACGTTCTCACGAAAACTTAGGGAGAATTTATAAACATGTTCCTCTCCTCTCTTCATTGCTCAATAATTTTTCCTCAATCTTTAATACACTTGCGACATCACACTCTCGGCCTGGTGCGAAGCATGGGACACGGGCGATCCCTCAAGCCCGCATTTGTGCTCAACCGGTTGAGCACGTTGTCACAAATGTGTTGAGAAAAAAATATTTTAACTGACCATTCAACACCTACCCTTCATACGGATCTTTTTCATTCCCAGGCATCATCCGTAGCATCTCGTTGAAAACATAGTCGGCTACCTGCATGTGGAATAATACAACATTCTCACAATCAGGAAAGTCTGTTAGAAGTGCACCTGACAAGAATAGGTACAACACCTGTAGTTTTAGAGCATCATCATTTTCAATACTCTCTGACAACTTCCCAAGATTGGTCAGCTGCTTTTTTAACTCCTTCACAACTTTAACATCTCGACGCAGCTTCACCTAAATGTCAAGATGAAATGAATTTTTGGATTAATGTACCGTTTTACGTGATGTAAATCAAAATCGATGTCCACTAAGCGGAAAGAGAATATTATTTACCTCATTGGAATCAACGAAAAATTGAAAAAGACGAGAAGCACTGCTATCCTTCGCAGCGATGGTGTTTTCAAAACGTTGATGATCGCTAGAATTCCGTTATAAATACAGCGTCATGAAATTCGTCAAAATCGGACACCAAATTCCTATATTTTCTCCTTAACTGGTTATAAAAACAGTAAAAAGTGAGCTCAGTTGCTGAATGATGTTTTCTTAGTTGATATTCCAAACGATAATATCAAAAAGCAGTTGGTTCGCAACAAACTCTACGATGAAGAGTGCACCTCAAAAGTCTTCATTGTCTGTCCATACAACAAGAATCGAGACTGTTTGGAAGCAGGGCTGGTTTATCAATGACTTGTTCACCATGTGGTGCTTCATACATTGTAGAAACTGGCCGAGTTCTTGGCGTACGTACTTATAAAGGAACATTTGACGAGTAAACGAAGGAGAAGTTTAGTATCTGCGCTCGACAAACACAGGAAGAAAGAGCACAATGGCAATGACTTTGATGTGATGTGTACTATAATGACCCATGAGACAGACATCGCACCGAGAAAGGTATTGGAAGCATTCTCGATATCTGTTAGAAATCCTAGCATGAATAACCGCTATGGATGTCTGTCTATTACCAATGATTTCCTTCCCTTTGTACCGCTATGTAAGGTGTAGATTGGCGCAGTATTGGCACCTGCCTTCCATGTACGGTGCAGCATGACACTCGCTTGTCCGAAGGGAGGATCATGATCGGTGCGTGGACAAACGCAAAAGGCGGTGGACCCTAGACAAAAGGTTGGTTCTCCACAACCTGCGAGTGATTCTTTTGATGGAATTCACATTGACGTCGTGCTAGACGTGGAGGAGGAGACATTTGGAGGTGTAGGTCATAATTTCGCACTTTACACCACTTAGGGGCATCCAAGGAAGACTTTCATTCGAAATGTCAGGCAGTCAACTAAGGAGTGCCACCTAATAAACTATAACAGGCAGAAGCAAGAATACAGATACAATAGGAAGAATTCACAAAATTGTATATTACTCCATGTCCTACTCCACATTTACTGGGATACAGGAGATCTCGAGAGCAGAGAGAGGAGTGTTTGAGAAAAAGTTCTCGGATGAAACCACAGAGGTTACGGCTTGATATCTTCACGGTATTTTAAAATCTTACCTACTCTTTAAAGGCAGCACCCACGGAAATTTTGTCTTCACTGATTTTACTGAAATCCTAGGTTTAGCACTACACTGAAGACACGCGCAGTGATCAACTTTGACAAATCCTACTAGAAGGACGGTTCTCGTCGCCACCACTTCAGCCCGTTTGCAGAAGATGGCCGAGTTGCCCGGGCTTAAACCGGAGTGAGATGGGAATGAAAGCAAGTTTATCATAATGGAAGAAAGTGATTGTAAACAAAGACACCCATTCATATCATACTATAACTCATCCTAATTGATCGCCAGCACAAACTTAATCTCCCTTTATCTTGAGAATGCTGATGCCTACGACGATGCAATTTTCGTAGAATTGTTGGCACCATTGCTAAGTATCCAAAGCTATCAAAATCTCGGACATGAAAATCTCCGTGGGTGCTGTCTTTAACCAGAGTATTGGCAGCTTGCGTAGAAGAAAGCGGAGAATCAGTGATCGAAAAAAATTCCATCTTGGATTGGCCTATTCAACCTTCGACCTGACGGAATTTTTTATTTGCTCTTCAAACGGATGTGTTATATTTCCCCAACCCAATATTTGTCATCTCAAGTAGAAAAATCACTCTCTGAAGCTTCATCTTCGAATGGTATTGGAGGTGCCAGTCTTTGCTACGCTGCCAAGCTGAGCGGTCGACCAATCCCCCCACCAGCTACAACGTGATGCTAGCCGTGTGGAAAGAAGACTCCGACACAACACGCCGTCGGCTGGCGCTAGTCGTACGTCCACATATTCGACAGTTCCCCTTTATCCCTAAGTACAAAATAAGAAGGAAGCGTGCAACATGAAGCTGGAGATGGACGAGTGGAGGTAAAATGCATAATGCTGAACTCTACGCAAATACAGGTCAATGAGAGTCGTTCAGTTGTGATACAGAGGTGTAATAAAGAATAAAGAACAAAGGACCCAATATTTGCCATCTCTGGCAGAAAATCGCTTTTCGAAGCTTCATTTTAAAGTGGTACTGGAGGTGTCATGAAATCCGATGTGTCGGATTCATAGTTCATCCACACATCTGCCTACGTCTTCGGAAAGAACAAAAGGCTCGGCATAGTCGGTTGGACATTGCTAAGGAGATGTGGCTGTCACTCTCAGGCTTCGTTCGACCGGCCTCATGTCACGGGTTAGTTTCAACGAGCAGCTTCGCTTACTAGGAGGCATGATATTACAATTTGAGCAACAAGCAGCGTTGTCCATCCGACAGACAAGTTTATTCACAAGTGACGTCCAGAGCGCGAAGCACCACACATTCTCTCTCAATACCTCTTTTTTAGCTTTGCATTTTAACTCTTACCTAGTGTAGTTTCAATAGATAGTAAAGTAAATGTGTTGGTAAACCACCAAACCTTATTGAACCGTGATGCAATCCAAACAGGAGGATATGAGCGCCATCAGATTTAGACATGATATTTAGCATTTCCGTGAACGAGAAAATACCTACTTTATCATTGCGATTCGTCGGTCGACCTCATTTGCAATGCGTTGCGACATCTCCAGCTCGCCAAGTTGCTGCTCTTCTAGTGGGTTCTTCAAGGAATTTCATAGAAGAACACAAATCTATAGTGCCAGTCTGATGCTCACCTGTATGCTAGTGTCCATTAGTCGGTGCTCCATATCTCGATGCATTGTTTGCATTTTCCAGTTGTGATGCCAGTCACCAGGAGACTAAATGCAGGGAAGGCTTTAAGATATCCAGTGTGGACCCTTCTATAGGTGGTTGCAGAGAGTCCTATAGACACTTAATTCAAGAGAGTACAATTATTACCTCAGTAGCGGTTGATGCCGCACTCTCGCTACTAAATCCACTCAGTGAATTTACTGATGGAGCACGAAGCGGTGATGAGTGAAATTCTAGCGGCAACGGCTCCATGAACTCTGTATATATCGTTTTATTATTTGTGGAATGAGCTAGTTTTGAAGGAAAATTGCCCACTGGAAGACTCATTATAAACAGCGACAGCACCGGGTCCGTACTGATACCGTGTTGGACGAACGCGCAGTGGAATCATCCCGTTGTTGTGTATCTGAACACAATCATTTAACACATTCGCGACAATGTGCTCAACCGGTTAACAGGCATGCTGCAACGCGTGAGACCGGTATCTGTGCTCAACCGGTTGTGCACGCATCTGTGCTCAACCGGTTGAGCACAGATACGTGCTTGAGGGACCGCCCCTGTCCCACGCGGCGCGCCATGCCGAGAGTGTAAGGTCGCGAATGTGTTGAAGAATCCACTCGGCTTCGCTGAATCCTTGGGTTATGCTGTTCAGAACATTAAACGTCACCTTTCTGACAATCTCCTGCTTCTCAATACCTAGATCCAGATCTTTAAGGGCTCTACACAAGAATACTGAATGTCCAAGACCAGGTGCCACTTCGTGGAGCTCACTAACCATGTGATAGACCGAATTAAAAGGGCGCATCTTGTTGAGTGCTCTGAAATTGTGAAGACGATTAAATCGAGGCTTTAAACGCACAGTCCCACCTCAGAATAATTCTTACGATTTTGGCATTAAAAGAATCTCCTGTGACTGCTGATCAGATAGGTCAGAATTAAACAGAAGGAACCTTGGCCCCGTACTCGACTCCGCCTACTGGCTCCTCCTATCCTGGAGGAGCCAGTAGGCGGAGTCGAGGGCGGGGCCAAGGTTCCTTCTGTTTAATTCATTCCTGGGAGAGCACCTTCTGGGGAAAAATGCTACTTTTCAAAAGGGTTCCTCATACACTTCCTAACTGAATAGAAATTGCGTTCCATTTATGGCAAGAAAGAGAAAACATAGTGCGGAAACCCTGTAATCACAAACTAGTGGGAGGAGCCAGTGCGATATCATAGGGTTTTCGCATCATGTACTTCCTTTCCCACCAAAAATGAAGCGCTATTCCTTTCCGCTAGGAAGTCGATGAGGAACTCTTCCGATGTGTACGGTTTTCCTAAGAAGGTGCGCTCCAGAGAATGAACCAGTCATTTGCCCGGCCACCGACTCCGCCCACTTTCTCCTCCAAAATAGGTTATCAAAAACGGATTTTTACGGCAGTTTTGAACGGAATCACACATACGTTCCTGATCAGCAGCCACTGGAGATTCTTTTAATGCCAAAATCTCAACGACGATTCTGAGGTGGGACGGCGCCTTTAGGCGGCACAGGGGCGCTGCCAGAAAGGAGGAATGGCTCAGGTTTTCATCAACCCATAGCTCCAATGAGAGCTGCGTACTATGTAGTCACAGAAGACAATATTGAAAACGAAGGATCCTAACCCTACAATGTATGGTAAAAAGTGAGCCAGTAAACTTTTGCAATAATTTGTGCCCCACCCCACTATTTCCCTTTTAATTGATGACGAGCAGCTGATGTCAAAAATCAAGGAAAAAAATCAAAAAATCACAGACTCGATAGGTTTTCTGCTGGAAACAATCTGCATATGCATATTGGCACATTTCAGCCTTTCATCCATCCAATTTTTGTTGCGTTTTTGGAATTCCTGAACAAATTCTGATAGTTGGATCACTGCAAAGTGATCAACTCAAAGCAAACATCCCTACCTTGAAATTGTCACGCACTCCACCAAACCTTAGGATATTTTCAAAGTACAGAATCCGATTTCTTATCGATTTATCGATGTCGTTCGCAGCTTCACCTATCATCAGGGGCCAGATTTTGAAATTTTTCTTCTGCAACTTCGGTAGATGTTAATCTGTATCGGAGCTATGTATGCAAGTAGACGAACTTCTTCCTTCGCGAGAGCCTTGCGATGAGTGTGATGAATTGGTGTGATCTTCATATTGGTCATTGTTAGCCGTTTTCCGCGACCAAACGACTCTACTCCTTGCCGTCGCCTCTCCAGCTCGTTTCGCATTATATATGCTATGCTAGAAACGATTTGAAGACTTATTACTCCTCTCAGACATTCGCTGAGATTGGAGCGGCATGCGATCTGCGTTCCAATCTCAAAAATGGGCGGTCATTGGGTGCCGTTTTGCTCCCCGTGTGACTGCTTTTGCGCCGCTATTCGACTGCTATCATACTGCTGATCGAGAGCAAGAAAGGCAACCGAACAGCAAGTGAATGACAGCTCAAGGACAAGTAAAAGTTCACCCGAAGACCGCCCATTTTTGAGATTGAAGCGCAGATCACATGTCGCTCCAATCAGCGAATGAGCCTTACACACTTTATATTTGTTGGGAGTTAGACTGTAACCCTGAATTCTCATAAGCTCTCATGAGCTACATTTTTCAACGATAAGTCCAGGTCTCTATAGTCCTTATGCGCAATCAGTAGAAAGTTTTCAAGCGCGCAGAGCCTGCGACGCGTACGCGGCGCGTCCTGCCTATAAAAGCGGTCCGGCGTCCTCGCTCAGCTGCCCGAGGACGCCGTTCATAAAAATCAGGCTCAGATAGGCGTTTTTAGCGCCTACCTGGAACAAGCAGCCCTCTACGGGGCAAAACAAATAGAAAAAACACACAGAAACATGAGAAAAGAGGGACGCGCGGCGCATGCGCCTCAGGCTCTGCGCTCTCAAATACTTTCTACCGATCGCGCATAAGGACTATACGTTGGATAGGTATTTAACATACACAAGTGTAGATGACCCTATTCGCCGTCTACATTTAGTAGGATTTACTTAAAGCTAAATTTTCCAACCGCTTTACCTTAACCAATCTGTGATATATTGCAACGATAGATCTTTCTCATCGGTGATAAGAGCTTGTGGCATGTACTGGAGGTAATACAACTTCGATTCTTTATAATCTAGTGTAGTCAGCTAAAAATGACTGCTTCGACTACCAAGTCGTGTAGTACTACCCTCTAGCAGTAAATGGCATCAGCGCCACCTTTGAAAGCGTAATGTATACCTCGTCTGCTCTTGTACTCATTCTGTACATCATCCACGGTCCCTTCGGCCCAGATTTCGACAAAAGACATCCAGTAGTTGGACCAGTACCGTAGTTACTAGATGAACAAAGAATGAACAAGATATGCGTCCAAGTAATGCGAGTCACATACTATTCTCTTTTCGCATATCTCTCCGATGGAAGCCCAATTCTCATAAATTCTCTCCATTGAGTAGCATTGCTATGCGCAACGGCCAGTGAGAACTGAAATCAAGGCTGGTGAAGCCCTCCTTTAAGATACTTAGGTATTTATACTGTTGAAATTCCCAATTCAAACATGCATGGGTTCAACAACAAGATGAATTCTGCACAACGTTGGCGGCCAGTCTGACCGTAATTTAGGCGTGAAATCAAATGCATTAGCGGACTGCAAGAGCACTACGAACTCCAAATTCGACGGCAAATCAATATTGAGAGGGTTAAAGGACACTTGTCATTAAACTTGGCCAAATTAGTAGTTCTCCGTATGAGAATAGATCGAAATCGAATCCATATGTGTTTTGACGTTGAATGTGGAGCAAGTAGTGTACTTATAGTCCGTCAATACATCTAATTTCACGCCTAAATTATGGTCAGACTGGCCGCGAATGTTGTGCAAAATTCATTTTGTGGTTCAACACAGGGGCCCACCTTTCTGGCGTCAATAAGACGGACATCGTTGAGCTCCAGGTGAAGCTCCGGAAAATATTCTGATGAGTCTCGTTTTGGTACCTATGTACATGCAAGGAAATAAGAAGTGGCTGTCGAAATCAAAAGATGAAAGACTTACAAAGAGCACTTGTTTTCCGGCTGGAGTTGGCGGTGGAGGCTCCATCTGAACCTTGGTTTGGTCAATGTTTATCGTATAAAAACCTGGTTCTACCTACCGAGCTGGCGCCTTTCTTCTTGTTTTTTGACCTGAAATGACGCAAAAAGGCTGAAAAGCCCGGCGCCGATGAAACCAGAAAAGAATCCTCACCTTTTGGACTTTTTTGCTGGCATTGGAACGACCGCACGTGAGAATAATAACCAATCAGTGGACCTCCATTTTCTATGGACACCTATCACGGATTATCACACAAAGGTATCGAAAGGTTTTTTTTAGATTTTGTTTTTAGGGAGTGGTCAACGGGAACAAAGGCCACTATGTGAACAGGTTGAATCATGCAACGTGCAGGGCCCGCATCATTGAACTTACCCATGGTAAACGTGCCTACCTGCCAAAATTTATCCTTCGCCCAACATCCACCGACATGCTTACCCATGCCTCGATTCTTCGTTCAGGTTACCGCGGGTGAGCGTGGGGACAACTTCGTTAACGATGGCTAATTTTGCGAGCTGTTAACACGTTTACCCTAGGTAATCTCAATGACGCATGCGGCCCCAGTCCTCTCTAGTGCAAATCTGGAAAATCACTGCAATCAACGGATCAATTTGTACCCATACGCATGTTCAAGGTTGTTACCGTTGGTTGTATGCATCATTCAGATTATCCGGGGTAATTTTGCTACTGTGAAAGTTACCCACAGGTTAGCACAGACGCCTACACATATTTACCCTGGGTAATCTCAACTATGCATGCTGGCCCGGGTAGCCTAACAGAAATTTCTTACATATGAAGCCTGGTGCCCGTGAAATTTTCTCGTTGAAATCCTACAGATTGCAGGAAAGTTCAAAATTTTGCTGGATCAATTCCCATATTTTGTTCGTACCTCAAAAATCGAAGAAAACTAAACCATTTCCACTAGCGAAAATGGATACACACCACCACCGAAAATTGGACATAGTTGCGAGCTATGAAAACCGAAGCGCCAGGCATTTATAGGAGGCTCCAGTGGGACTGGACCCGCAGGCACGCGTCGCATCGCATACGACGTGGCGCTCGAGTTGCGCACATTCAATTGTTTCCCGTTCAGGCCTGTTCATCTGCCGTAGGAACCACCTCTCTATGGAACTGGAGTCGTCATCTCCTACTAAATTTACAATTAACTTCGGATGCAGTACGAATACAGTGAACTCCAAACGCCCATAGACAAGAGGCGGGACCGCGGCGCGGCGTTTTTGGGCAGAGACGGGCGGGCACTGCATGCTGGCTCTGTTTGTCTGCTACGGCATCGAGTTTTCTGCCGATTGCAGGAGCAGACAACCAGAGTCAGCAAGCAGAGCCCCTGTGTCTCTGCCCAAGAGCGCTGCGGCGCGGTCCGGCCTCTTGTATACGGCCGTTTGGAGTTCACTGTAACTGCATAAATTCAGGATAACACGTGTACTATCGCCATGTTGGAGGCTCAATCAAAACAACGTTGCTATGAAAGTGAAGAATTCAAAATTCATTCTTCATTTTTGTAAAAATGGGTGTCGAACTCAGTATGAACCCATCACGATGTGATATCGGCGTGGCCGGCGGAACAAAGAAGTATAAGCTGATCAACCACTGTGATCGTATGCTTGCCTACAAAGTGAGTTCTATTTCCTTTTTGAGTTTTGATTTCGTCAAGATGCGGATTAATGCTAATTTGAAATCGTATTTGATGAGCAAATGCGCCAGTCGTACGACTGTACGTGAAAATGTGCCAAAACTCGCTCTTGACGCAACGCACACGCACGCGTTGGTGGCTTCGTAGCTATTCTCACCGATGGCGATCGATATCCATTCACTGTGCGCATCTCGTATTGACCAGACCGGAAAAATCTATAGCAACAGGGTGAGTGTTACTCTGATGTTGAATGGCAATACATTTGGCGAGGTTTGTTTGGCAACCTCGCAGACGAGCTTGCAAACTAGCCAGGCAAACGAACCCCGTCAAATGTATTGCCAAACACGAAGTCCCGTAAACTGTCTTGCCAAACAAACCCCGTAAAATGTATCGCCAAACAAACCCCGTAAAATGTATCGCCAAACAAACCCCGTAAACTGTCTTGCCAATCAGGGAGTCCCGTAAACTGTCTTGCCAAACAAACCTCGCCTTTTGTATCGCCAAACAAGCTTGAATGCGCAAAAATTCTGATAACACCGGGAACCGTACCGTGGTTCTGAGAATGGGAGTCCGCTGCCTTACCAACTGCGCCATCCGAGCCGACACCGATGATGATTGAATCACCCGCTAAGAATGAAATGAACATATTAACCCGTAAAATGTATCGCCAAACAAGAAGTCCCGTAAAATGTATTGCCAAACAAGAAGTCCCGTAAACTGTCTTGCCAAACACACTGTCTTGCCATTTGTATCGCCAAACACCCGTAAACTGTCTTGCCAAACACATTGTCTTGCCAATTGTATCGCCAAACACCCGTAAAATGTATCGCCACACAAACCTTGCCTTTTGTATCGCCAAACACCCGTAAACTGTCTTGCCAAACACACTGTCTTGCCATTTGTATCGCCAAACAGGCTCTTCACTCATTCTCCCGTAAAATGTATTGCCAAGCAAAATTTTCTCCCGTAAACTGTCTTGCCAAACACGAAGTCCCGTAAAATGTATTGCCATTCAACATCAGAGTACTGACGTAAATGTCTTGTTTAAATGTAACTAGTCGTCTACTATAAATTGCCCTATGCCCACGAAATTGCACTAAACCGTGAGCAGAGCCACGAATAAAGAATAGAAGAACACGATAAAGATAAGACACCGTTCTCTGAACCCCGAGAACACATTGCCAGCCGTTCTTTGTCCCAAAACAACTTGCAGATACACTTTTACTAACGAATCCTTGTTGAAAAGTTTGAGGTCAACATGCTGCCCGAAAAAAGTTGCCAGGAACCCTTCGAAGGCAAGCTGTCAGCAACCTGAAAATTTGTCGACAAGGAAGAGTCGAAACGAGTTGTTGAGTGTTTCCTCACAAGAGCAACTTGCCAGCATGCTTTCTGGCTGTAAAGATTATCAGCAAGTTGTTGACAACCTTTCGGCTGAGCAACTTGTCGACAAGGGAGAGTCGAAACAAGTTGTATGCTAGTTTCCTCATCTGCGTAGGATATGATACAACCTCTGAGAACACAGGGCAGTGCTTACCGTAGAACAAATGAGAATGAAGTCTGCTATCACCTTAATGACGACTAAAGACTAGAGCAAGATTCCGACAAGCCTCAACGGCCGACAAGTTGCCAGCAAGAACACGCGAATGCAAATTGTCGGCAACTCTGTGCGGCTTACAAGTTGTCAGATAAAAAGGCGTGAGCAAGCTGTCAACAAGTTTTGAAACCGACAACTTGTCAGCAAGATAGAGCTGAAACAAGTTGTCAACAACTTTGGGGCGAGCAAGTTACAGATGCGGTCAGAAATTTGCTAGCCAAATGCTCGCCAGCAAGTTGTTCTAGCAGTTCTGAGTACTCCAGCAAAATGCACGCAGTCATTGCGAAATGGGGCCATTTGGACAGGTTAGAACAGTAGGGTGACCAAAGGAAGCGTAAGAGATTTGCCATATCAATGAGTTGTGTGGATGCGCAGACAACCAGAGTGCCATTTTTGTATGTGGTGTGGTGTACGGCCCTACCACCGGAGTCCCTCAGGTATTCGTGGCGAAGAAGACCCCTTTCGAAATATTGGAGCCATTCTGAGCTTTGCATCAATTTGCATGGGGCAGTGAAAAATCAATAATTAGCCTGTAAACTTATTAAGTACTTCGTGGAATTTTGAAATGACACCCGCTTTCAGATAATCATCAACCCTGGTTCTAATTATTCAGTACCTGAAAACCAACTCTATGGACTCATTCAGATTGGTTATACTGCTGAAATAGATATCACGAGGAAGGTGAGCATGTTTTGTAAACAACCAAGAGACGATGTTTAGGTAAAGAAAAATACTAGCAGACCCCTTTAGATTGGAAATTTTTGCTATTCGGAAGCCGGCAGAACAAGTTGCCTAATCGCAAATGAAGTTTGCTCGACCCAAAGATTGTTGGCAACTTGCATGTAGGTTGGCTGTTGGCTCTGCAAGTTACCGACCAGTTTTGGGGCCACAACTTGCTGACAAGAAAAGGCGAATGCCTGTTGTCGACAAGCTCCACAAAAATCTCTGCCAAAAGTCTTTTTTTTCTTACTCTGGTTTACAAACGAAAAGTACACATTGCAGGCTGGCAAACCACGACCGGACAAAATGATTATCCAGTACGCATCAGTCGGCCAGGATGCACGAGATCCGAAGCAGTCATTCACAACGGGGAAACCTGTCGGGGAAATCACTGGCGAGACGACGGTGAAGCTCATAGCGGCGGAGTGAACGAAACCCCACTGAGCTGATAGCTCTGTTCAAACCTTCTACTTTTTCGTCATCAATTTTCCTTGTTTGAAATAAAACAATTTTTGAGAATTGATTGGTTGAGAAACAGTGAAATTGACTGTGAATAAGTGGACCAGTTTTGTGTGTGTCTGCCGGTTACGAGTTGTTTTTTCCTGCCATGGTCAAATATACTGGCTACGGCTGTAGCAGAATTCCTCCAGGAATCATCACGTACATCTGACGCACGCACTTATCCAGTACAATCTGTTTGTACGCAACCTTTACAGAAACTTACGTTACTTTTGAAATTTTTCTTATTTGCTCTCTTGTCTGTTTGTTTGTTTATTTGTTTATTTCTCCAAAAACGCGACATTCCTAGGACAACTTTTCCCACCAGAACAGAATTACTGCAACTATGCCACGATCCAGCATTCTGCTGAAAAGGACAGTGTGAAAAAACCCACCCTGGATCAAAATTCCAGGACCGTTCTCTGGAAACGAGTCCAATTTTTGTCGACAACTCACTGCATTGTTTGTCCAACGTGACTGCAGTGTAATCGAAGCGTGTTCTTTGGCCTCTATCACTTCTCAAGGGGGTTTTGTGATAGTTCGCGGCACAAATGTCACCATTCTCCCACGGAATGGTTATTCACCGGTGCCATAACTTATCACAAAGCATAAGCGTCGTTTTAGCCTCTGATAAAGCGTTTTCTGGAATCCTTTTTTCATTTTCTCAAATGAATTCATCCTACGATTCCAGGGAATGTTACTGCTACTCCTATCTACGCTTTTATTTGTAACTTTATTTTATCACTTGTACTGGAAAAGGCGTGGTCTGCCGCCAGGTGGGTCACTTTCTCGTGAGCACAAGCCTTGATAATATCACATCCAACAGACACTTTGTGATCAAAGTACTTGAAGCAAGAGTTAATGAAAAGTAGGAGAAATTACAATAGCTTTCATGTAAACTTGTTTGAAAAAAGCAAAATGAACTTAATTAAGTGGGACGAATGGAATAACTATTTATTTTCTGAACAGAGACCATTTTTTTCTTACGTTGCACCATTCTACTCTCTGTCAATACCATTCACTTTTATTCCCAGAGATCGGCTATCCTCAGCGATGAATCTGGCATTTTTCTATATTTTGGATACTTATTTTTACTTCTTGAAGCTTAAAATCAAATTTTTGGTGACTAATATTCCAAGGATCTAGATATCCAACTGCGGTTTCTGACGGTGAAAGTAGTTCCTATGCCATATCATCCCGCCTGCGGCCCCCTGGGACTGAAACTGACAATCATCACTCTTCCTCATAAATTTTACCACGTTTTTTGAATATTTCAGTTTTTTTTTTGATAAAATGCCCAGTCGCAAGTGGTTTAAGCGTGCCAAACGTAGTTTGAAATGTTCTGATTTCACTGTCGTATGGCTTTGTTAAAGGGTGTCCAACTAATATAAACTAGGAGGGATTCAGTTTTCGTGGGATCTTCGTAGTTTTCGCGGGTTTCTTTGGAATTTTTGAAAGGTTTTTGCGCGGATATCCACAATTCTGGGTTTATAGGCCACATACAGGCCAAAGTGATTAGTGTATACTTTCATTCTTTTCCTTTTCTTCACTGAACTTCACGATAATATATCAAATAGTCAAAAGCGTGTGCATATGTATACAAAACCTCACCATTGCCCAACTCCAATTATCTCCAGGACCCGCTCCACTTCCCTACGCTGGCAATCTGCTCTCGCTCTATCTCTACGAGCCCGGTTATGAAGCATTCCGTCTGTGGACAGAGAAGTACGGGCACTGCTTCACTTTTTGGATGGCAAACAGGCCAGCGGTTGTGGTGACGGACTACAAACTGCTGAAGGAGACTTTAGTCAAGGATGGAGCAGCCTACACTGGCAGACTGGAAATGCCTTTCTCGCGCATGGTGAGAGGTATGCGACAGTTCATCCTTACGGGCAGTCATCGGTGGATTACTACAGTGATGTTTAGGCGGTGATTACGGTATTGTGGAGACCACGGGAGATTTGTGGCAGCAGCAGCGACGATTTTTGCTGCACGTTTTTCGCGATTTTGGGATGGGGAAGAATCTCATGGAAGAGAGGGTGAGATATCCGACCACATTGACAATTTCCCTGCCTTACAGCGATTTCTTGCCGCATATTCGCTACAATTTCCATAAAAATAAACAGGTGGAGCGTCCCACGAGGAAGGGGCGTGGCCAAGATCTGTGATTGACCGGAACCTTAGCCAATTGCAGCGGTCAGTCACTCTAACCGATGTAACGCTCAATATTTGCATAAATGACACATTTTGTCGCCTCTAATATGTAGCACTTGATAAAACTCGTTCATCCAGGATTATTTGCGGTTATTTGCCAACAAAATCAAGCCGACCAATCACGAGTACTAAACGAGCACAACTGACCAATAGCAACACAATAGTCATCAAGATTCTAGCCATCTAAGGAACTAATAACTATTTTCCCTCTATTATTTGAAGCCTTGTAGATTTAGGTTCTAGCTGAAGTGTCTGACTTCCTATCGAAATGTAATGAGAGCGTTGATGAAGAACTGGACCTGCGCAATCATTTTGACACCGGTGTTGGATCAATTATCAACAGCATCCTGTTCGGATTTCGGTTTGATGAGGTATGCGTCAGCAATGCGACTCATGAGACCTCTACTATATAAACTACATACTACATCTCTCTTTATTTTAATGCCTCTCTTAATCTAATTATTTTTTGTCTTCAGTCTTAATTATAAGTGTTTATGCTTCTTTTTCCATCTGCCGTGTTATCTTTTTTTTCATTCTTTCATCAACTTGTCTTATTCAATTTTTTGCGAGAGTATCAGAAGTACATGGTAGGAGCCCTTGAAACGGGTAAACAGTGCCACACCATGAGCTTACCTAGCTCTTGCCCAAGTTTTTATACGATCATTTACTTGTTTATTTATTTATTCTCTTAAAAATGTAGTATTCCAGACCAATATGGACATATTCACGTCCCGAAAAGAAATAGTCAAGCGCATTATGGAACTGTCTGCTCGACCTGCTTTCATACTTTGGATGTTGTTCCCAAGTTTAAGTTACTTCCCATACTTCTGGAAGTATAACAAAGGTATGACCTGGGTAGGCGTGGCCATTGTCGAGCCATTGGTCGAATGACAGACAACGCTATGCAACCAGGTCGCTTTACTTATTTTCCATTACAGAAGCTGAAAAGAACAAAGAGTTGCTATTTGGCATGTTTGACACACAAATCCAAGCGCACAAGGCAGAAATTGACTTCGACTGCGAGAAGAGCACCGACTATGTGGAGGCATTCCTCAAGGAGCAGAAGCGTCATGAAAATGAGCCCGAATTTGGAGGCTACTCGTGAGTCGGTGGGCCTTCAGCAGCATTGCGCCTGTGTTCCTATCACTTTGTGCTTCAGGGAGGATCAGCTTCGTAACATGTGCTTCGATCTGTGGATGGCCGGCATGGAGACCACATCGAACACCCTGTACTGGGGAGTAGTGTACGTGTTGCTGGATTCTGCGGTACAGAAACGTATCCATGAAGAAATGGATCGCGAAATTGGGTCAGATCGATTGGTAACTATTGCGGATCGGAGCAGGTTGCACTATATGAACGCTGTGATCAATGTGAGTGGATTCGCTACCGGTAGGGTCAGATCATTTTGTTGGCGACGGCAGGCAAGCCGATCCAGTGACGGGCAACCAATCTTATTGAGGAATTTTATATTTTTTTAATATCTGAGTGGTCTTGGCACAGTAGGGGTGGCCCACTAGGTGGTCCAGGTGGTCCATAGGGTAGTCCAAAGCTGGACAGTCCAATCGGGAGGCCTGAGCATGTTTGACCACCGAGAAGATTCTAATTTTAAAAAAGGGACGTAAGCCTTTTATCCCTAGATAGGCAATTTTTAACTCCCGAAGCTTGTCGGTAGGGTAGGAGTGAAGGGCTAGAATAGACAGGGAGAGGGTTTTATATAACTGAGAAAAAGTTGGTGGTAAAGGCGGTAGATCTAGGTAAGAGAGAGGTCAAATAAAGGTAAATAAAAATAAAACCACCCACTAGATACATTGCGCAGCAACAACTCTTGCATCACAGAACACTGCCCGCCTGGCTTGCCGCGCCGCACTACCTTCGCGACGCGGCAGACGAGCTACGTAGGTGCTGTGTTTGCCCCGCGATGCCGACTTTAATGTTCTCCTTGTATTTCTCCCCAAAAATTCTGGAATATAGACGAATACAAAGAAAGCTGTGAAAAACACCGCCGACAACAACACAGCACCCAGCTGGTCTAACGCGCCGCTTAGATAGTGCGCTGCGGCAAACGGGCAGTTTTTTTGTGATGCTAGAATGATCGACTGGCAATGTAACAAAAACGATGGGACAGGCCAGTTCTGTATTTAAAATGGTCGGTTCGTCAAGGGACCAGGCTGCTTGTAAAGATTACAAGTTCAAGAGAAATCCTGCTGCGACGCGACGAGAGGCGTCGCGTGTCACCAGATCAACTTTTCTGCCATCGCCCCTAGTGTAGTTCGTCTCTACTAAGCGTAAGTATATATATGGTACCGTCAAATTGCCTTTTTTTTTTCAGGAAATCCAACGCGTCGCGAATCTCCTCCCGCTCAACGTGTTCCACGAGACCACCACCGATGTGGTCATCGAAGGGTACCACATCCCCGCTGGCACCCTATTTCTACCACAAATCTCCAGCGTAATGTATGATGAAAAGGTAAGGATTCCATTTGAATACAGTATTCGTGATGATACAGTAATTATTATTGCTCCTGCAGATCTTTCCGGATCCATACAAGTTCGATCCAACGAGGCATTTAGCCAGCGATGGTAGTTTTGTGAAGATCGACGAAGTTGTACCATTCTCCATGGGCAAACGGCAATGTGTCGGTGAAGGGCTGGCTAGGATAGAGTTGTTCTTGTTTCTCGCCAATCTATACAATCAGTTTGAGGTCAGTTTTTCTCATTTTTTGGATCGGATCCTGAATTGATACTTTAATCCACTGGGTATTCAATTTTTGTTTGGTCCTGAGTATAATATACATATAGTATATAGTATATATAATATTATTATCAAGTGAATCAGTTGGCCAGGTCATCCACAACTTTCAAATGGCTCTTTAATTTCTCATGAAGAATCAAATCACAAGGCACCCGGTGCTCTCACATTGCGACATCTTGAAAAATTCTTTTCAAAAAATTAATTTTCTTCAGGTTTTGCCCTACGGAGACAAGTTGCCGTCGACGAAGAAATCCTTTGGAAACACAGTCCGAGCAGAAGACTTCTCCGTCATTCTACGGAGACGTCATTAAATTTTTTGTAATTTTCATTGTTCATATTTTGTCTACCTCTGTACAAGTTAAAAACGTAGGTTGAAGCCTGGGTCACAGGTGTTCCTTGCAAACCATATCGTGCTTCAACACTAAAATTGGACCTAGTTGTAAATTTTTACGCTCAGAGAAATCAGGGTGTGAAGCACTGCACACGAGTTCCAAAAAAACAAGCATTGTGATTGCTCCATCAAGTTGGCCAACCAATCACAGAGCTCAGCCAACCGCATCCAGTTTCTCATAGCGACCCTGCTCGATCTGATAGAAAAAAAAGAAACTATTGTTTCAAAGAATTCACATCTCCTTGTTAATATACATTCGTAAAATATTGTAATTGATGATTAATAATCCACTAAAAAATAGTTGATAGTCATTTGTACCAAAAGTTTGTGCTGCACGAACATATGTGTCCCAGTGGGAAATTCAGGATAGGCATTGATTGGTTGCAGCATAATGGCTCCCGGTGGAGTACAAAAATACTTTTGTAAAATTATTACTACTGTAATTATGAAATCAGTAAAACTGCGAATAATCTTGTAAGATGGTGCCGTCCCGGAGTTCGTCATCTGCATAGCCTAGCCTGATCAGTCTACTAGCTCATTCTTCACTGACATCATTGTTATCATGAGCGCTAGATGATATGTATGTTGCAATGTATTCTAGGCCTGACGATGGTGTTAAACACCGAAAGCTAACCGATAAAGATTGAGAACAGGAGTCCACAATATCCATGAAACGAAAAAACTTGTAAATAATATTGTTAATATACTGTGAAAGTACATTATAAAATTACTGCAATAATATTTGATACTGATTAAAATACTGGCACTGGTAAAAATATGCTCCAACCGCAACCGAATCGGTCGTCTTGTGATATCATCGTCAGCAGTTCGTTAACAGTAAGCTCGTATCAGGAACCTTTCAAGCCTATTATTCAGTGATTTCACCTGCTCTTCCGTTTGATTACTATTTTTTTCGTTGGATTTTCCACATCCATCTTCTGTCCATATATGAATCTCCAAAATTAAATCATATGGGCCAACACTGGACTGTGACTTTGTTTAGCATTCCCTCCCGCATACTTGTTGCTAATATCCCACTTCCAATCTGAATCGTTGTTAAGCTGGTTCGAATCTACGATAGAGTTTGAGACGAATTTTAACAAACGACCACTCCTCTATTCACTTTTAAGAAAGTCAAAAAAGTAGAAAGATCTGAATGAGAATGAATTGGCAGAGAGAGGAAGTAATAGGCTTCCCAATAAGTGCAAAATATGTGATCAGAGCACCACTTCTCATTCCAAAGTATTACTCTAAAATTCATAATTCAAAAATCCAGCATCAAAGTTCTCACCATTAATACAAACAAATCTCGATCGTCAACGCTTATTAATATGTACTGCTTCTCAAAACGTTGAACTTTTTGAAGAAAAAAAGTGTCACAACGCATTAAATCCGATTGCAATTGCAACTAATAAGGGGGTGAATGCGTGTTTAATCCTCATCCGGAAATAACGATGTAATTTGCTGTTGAAACGAATGCTCAGCGTACTATGATCACCAGCTAAACTGGCCCTGGATTATTATAAGAACGCATTTTCGCAGAGCGTATAAAAGATGCATGACAACGTAAGCACGGCATCAAAAGTTCGCAGCAATGGCTCCTCTTACCGGCCTGGTTGCCTGCGTATGTTTCCTTCATACATTATCCTAAAGTTCCATTCTCAAGAGAGTCATGAGAAAAGAAGAGTTACCCCGAAGTTTGGCCAATATCCTTGGACTCTCGCTGTCAACTAGAACTCACTGAAATTATAGTGAATGTGCCTACAACAGCACTTGTATCGGAAAATCCGTGTTTACTTCAGGCTATCTATCTTCTGTCAGTTGCTCACAATGCAGGATCGATCCAGGTTCTACCCGAGTGCAAGGGTAACAAAGCAATTGCTGAGAACGTTCGTAGACTGCTGGCTGTAGAGGTTATTGTTGCCAAGCGGCAACTGCCGGAGCCGGCAAGTTCCTTTCTCATCAGAAGCTATTTATTAGCTACTGATAGACACTCTGAAAAAATTACTAAGAAAATAACTATAATAAACTAAGTAACTATAATTAACTTGGAATCAGCTGTAGGACATGCTATAGATCTGGCAATGATTAAGTTGATAAATGGAATTTGCAGGGATACAAGTGCGATCTGGAATTTCGTGCACACCAGTATGTGAATACAAATCCTGGAGGGCCAGAACCCATGTTTGGAGACAATGTCGTTTACTCCGAAGGGTAAACCTCGGATTCCTGATTTCACAGTTCTCGTTTTATCGAAAATTCTTTTCAGAAATGATGAGAAATTTAACGTGGAAAAAGTTGTTGGCGAGTGGAAAGATGGACTGGAAAAGGTAGCAGCTCGACCTTGTCGAGCGAACAAGCGCTCCGTAGTGCTGCTCTTTCTATAATTGTCTCATTTCAGATGGGTGACAAAAGCAAATTCGGATGCAATTTGTCGATCGATGACAATCGTTACAAGGTCGCTTGTGTCTTCGAGTAGACTCTTTCTGTGAATATAGCTCTACTGTTGCATTTTGTTTTTAAAGAAAAATATTTCAAAGTTCGCTGGTGAACTAAGGATCATGTCAGCACTCTTGCTCTGAAGCACGCTCTGAATTTTTTGATTCAGTCGCATGAGCCTCAAGGAGAATTTTTAGATCCCATTTGAAGGTTGGTTGCCGATAACCAAGAATCTATAGGAATGTATGAACAGAACAGTGCGTCATTGTGGTTAGAACTGAGGCGTTAGACACAATGACAAGGACTCAAGTAAACAAAAAGGCACGTTGAGGGATCAGCCATGCATTTTAATAGAAATAGTGGAAATGAAAGCTTGTTTCTGTTGCCATAATTGTGGGCCACCCAGTATTTTTTTCTCGTTCAACACAGAGTTCTTTCCTATTTCGCAGAATTTGTTCCTTTATTTTCTAGCTCCCACAGATGGAGTTATAGGATATGCTCTGTGCGCTAATAATTCGGAAGTTTTACTATCAAGAAACAGATATTAAACCCGATGAAGCTACGTTGTAGAATCGTAATAAATAACGTATGATAATTCAATAATAAATTTTTCATATTCATTTATACCAAACGTCGATGCTGTACGAGCGAATGCGTCCCAATGGAGGCTTCAGAGGAGGCATCGGTTGTGGCATTACGGCTTCCGGCTGGAAAGTAAAAATACATCAAAATACCATTTTAGGCAGTAATTCTGCCAACAAAAACTACTGGATATGGTAAAAAACAAGCTCCAACCCCGACAAAGTGCTCGAACGGTACTGGATTCTCGTAAGCGTGCAAGTCGGTCGCCTTGCGTTGTATTCGTTGCTGAGCAATTCCCCTTGCAGCGACTACCACGTCATCGATTACGATGTCATCGTCTGCAGTTCGTAAACAGTAAACTCGTCTTAGTATCCTCCCCCAGTCGTTCATTGGCATGTTTTAACTCGTTCTTTGCTTAGATATGGCGATCTATTTATTGGTAGAAGCAGGGAAAATAGGGCGGAGCTTCTGTTGTATGATTGGTGCGTTCAAACAATGCTTGCGGTACTTCGATATCTTTTTTGGCCCGCAATTGTAATGTGTAGACAAACATGAACGTGATCGGAGGAGGAAAATACGGAAGGGCGTACTTGAAAGGTGAGAGGAGGTGTATGGATGCACCAATCGTACAACAGCGGCCCCGCCCCAATTCCGCCCATCACGTACCTCACCAGCGATGATGTATCCCCCGGAATATTCTAAAATTTTGCGTAACGGGGTCAATTCTTACGTTGATGATCAGATTCATTCATTTTACTGCACAAAACTAGAAAGGAAACGTAAACTCTGGTCGCTGCCGCGGCGCAGCCGCACTACTCCGGTATGGTTTGAGCACTACAGGTCGATTTATACTAAGCGCGTGCGTCAGAACCTTTTGCAGGGAATTTTCCATGAAGATCGGTTAAAGAAGCATGTATTAATATTATCCCAAATAGAAACATTGCGCGATCGCCGCGAAGCCGCAGATGCGTGCGTCTACAGCGCGTTTAGGCTGCGCCAGGACTGCGACACTTAGTGTCAGTTACCCTTTTATGCCATACCATCTTCTTCCTTACGAAATCTTCTTCGAATCGATGGATGAGAAGAGATGAATTTGAAGGAGGCAGCAGTGAGTATACTGCTACAAATATCAGGGCAGTCGAGCATCCACCTGAATACAGTACCTCTCACTGATCTTGTTACTTCTACAGTTAAAAAAGATTACTGAAACAAAAGGGGCGATCTCGTTATTCTACGCTTTTAGCGGATACCCAACCACTCTTACCAACTACTTCTGACTACTCACTGTAGGTGAGGGTCATGATGAGATAAAACGCGGCGGGTCAGGTTTCTGAGGTTGGATCAATCAAAGAAGGAACCAATCACAGAAAATTACCCCCCCCCCCCCCC
>JARK01001381.1:821584-839104 GCA_000688135.1 Ancylostoma ceylanicum
GGGAGGGGGGCAAGTTCGTACACAGTCGATGTAGAAGCAGTTAATCATGCAAAACATCACTTCTTATGCAAATGGTTCAAGTGCAACAAAGTTCTTAAAATTCTAATTCGATTGCAAAGAATCTGAAGAGCACCGTCAGATTGCTATAGGATAAGATAACTATACATAACAGGACACAAATGCGTGATGAATAGATGACGTTCCTCCACCACTATGGCAAGAAATGGAAGAATGGTCAGAATTGTATCCCGTTCTGATGAAGGCGAAATATTGACTGGCTTGATTTAGGAAACAACCGTTTCCTTATGAGAAAGGCGGTGTTTAGATAGGAGGCAAAATAGAAGCCTGAAATTGAAACTTCCAGGGTACGGCTTTTTTGAAGCTAGAGTAGATCCTAAGGAGATGATGAAGTTCGCTTGAAAGTTATACTATTGTTTTTAAACTAACTTCCGCATATTTTCGCTGCTAGAGAGACAAGGAATTGGCCTTACATAGCCACTACTCCAATAATATGGGTGGAAAAAATTTTATCCAAAGTTAAATAAGAAAGTAATCGTTGAACATGAGAAAATAGAAAGCTAGAACGACAAAATGACTTCCAGTTTTTACGGAATAATTCTCTCGAAATTACGCAGAATGAATCTCGAAATAACGAACCTTAACGCTGACAAGCTCGTATCCTCCGACGTCGACCTCCTCGATCGCACCGATATCCTCAAGTTGCTGTGCAGCCATTGCGTCGTTTGGCTATGCGCTCATTGCAAACCTCGTGGAAAACTGTGCCCCGCATGAACTCGGCGAATGTGCAGTCACGGACCTTATCCTAGTGTCGCACAACTGCACGAATTCGGACTCTAAAAAAGTGTCCAAGTCAACCAGCAGCGGTGCTTGGCGTAGCTACACTTCTATTCAATCACTCTTGCATCACGGAATACCGCTTTTCTGAGCTTGCCGCGCTGCAGTACTTACGCGATGCGACAGATTGAGCTGATCTCATCTGCAGCGTAGGTGCTGCGGTGCGGCAGGCCGAACCGGCGGTGTTTGGTGATGCAGTAGTGGTTGATCGGCTCTGTATAAAGAATGCATATATAGAAAGAACAGCAAAATGGGGTCAACAGAACAAGAACTAGTGAACTTTTTTCATATTCTTCATCCAAAAGAGGTTCTATGCTTAAATGTCGCTGCCACTTAAAATGGGCTTTAGCCATCTGGACAACAAATGGGCTGTCCAACGCGCGCCGTTCTGTCATATTCTCAAGATGGTAGCATTCTCAATATCACAAATGGATCATATACGAGTTCATAAAAAACGATAAAACGTACTTATGTGCAGCGTACAACTGATACGTGTTAACCACAAACCAAAATAATCAAAATCTTCAATAGACAAGAGCTTTCTACTCTTATCTCGCAAAAATGACGCCCCCACCCTTTAAGACACCAGGAAAACCTATCTGAAACCTATGTGCTGCCCGGCCATCACACAGAAGACACACTCAGGTGCGATTCGGTACACCCCAATGACAGAACGACGCGCGTTGGACAGTCGATGTGTTGTCTAGATGGCTAAAGCCCTTAAAATGGAATGGAAACTGAA
Organism: Ancylostoma ceylanicum; assembly: GCA_000688135.1. Taxonomy (NCBI): domain Eukaryota; kingdom Metazoa; phylum Nematoda; class Chromadorea; order Rhabditida; family Ancylostomatidae; genus Ancylostoma; species Ancylostoma ceylanicum. The sequence goes on from JARK01001381.1 coordinate 823,182, forward strand.
TCGCGGAACATCAGGGAGCTATTAGTGGAACGTCAATCGCTTGCACCCTTCGTCTTAACTTGTTAACTCAGGCTAATACGCGTTATCCATGCGTTGATCTTAAAGCGCTTAACGCGTTAGAACGTGACGAAAAAGGAGTTGAGGAAGGGGGTAGGGGGCAGTTGGTAGAGAACACAGAGGTGCTTTTGACAGGTCGCTGACACGCTATAACCTGCTAAGCACAGGGTCTCGTGATGGAGTTGTAGGCCTGTACGCAGGAAGCACAGAGTGCTTTTGACAAGTCGAACACGTTTTACCTTGTTAGTAGCATTGATTTTTCGCCAAGAAGAATGAAAGCAATGCTAAATTAGCGATTGTGATTATTGAAATTCTTTTGTTTTTTTTTTACTTTTTTTTTACTTTTTGGGTGCTCTCCCCCAACTCCACCTATAATCACTACACCAAATGCACAGCACGAAATGTTAAAACGCTGAACCATGAACTGCTGATCACTCATCACAGGGCTACTTACAGTAAATCTATCCTCCAACTGTTAATACTGAACATATCCTGCAAAGAAGATCTCGCAGAATCTTATGAAATGCTATTGAGTCGTTAGCGATTCTATTAATCGTCAACTAAATATCACATCACCTAATCCAACGTCTAGTCGTTCCCTATTCCCCAGATGTATTCTGGTACCCCCTGACGCCACATCTGGAAGTAATTTAAGCGCTGGGGTGGATTACTGGAGCGGCACTCTTTGAGTAATGGGATAGTTTTTTACGACGGCCCCGTGCTGGGTCAGTCCGCCCCTTCTGTGTTTATACTATATCTGCATCCTGCACATTCTGCACTCACTATTATTCCTTTATTATTTGCTAGTCGGCAAGGCATACTAATATTTCTGGTTTTTATTCATCTATCTGCGCCTACGATGAAGCAATGATGCAATTAATATTTGTTAATTGTATTAAACCATTTTTATCCATCCCTTTACTATTCACAACTTATCCTAACACAACAACTTCACGCCAACAAAAGCCTCCCTCACATCCTTAACACCAGTCCATGCAACTACAACGGTCATCCAAGACCAACAGTGAGCACAGCAAAACCCGAGGTCCAGCAAATGAAAATCGAAATCCCCGTTGAATTCTTCAAACCAGTCCTCGAATAAGAGGAAGGATCTGATTCGGAGTACAACACCTCGCGTTCCAGAACCACTTCGAGTCCGTCAATGATGGATGTTGATGAGCCCACCGACGAAGAAGAGCTCGCGGAGCGACTGGATGCTCTTACATTTGGGCATCTCAAAGGAGCAGGACGCCGCTCTGCTCAACGGCCCGCCAGAATGGCTCACATTCGGTCTGGAAATTACTATGCCCGAGACAACGATGGTGACGAGGACATGCGATATGTCCTGTATAATACAGACAGCATCGCTGGGGGAAACCGAGAGGACCCCACCCAGTTGCCGCTTGTGGACCCTGAGGCCTATTGTGTCCTCTGTCGCACAGACAAACATCTCATCCACCACTGCATAGCCCCGATACCGTTTAGGTACCGTTATGAAGTCATCGCCCTCATCTACAGGATGTGCGGCCGCTGGGCGAGGTCACACCCGTGGCAGGAGGGCACTGCCTAGATGGTGTGTAACCACCGCCACTTCCCGGACCATCCCTAGGTGCTCTGCTCAGCGAGGCGATATGTGGACCTGTAGAGGCGCGGAATACTGGGAGCTAAGATATATTTGATCAGATGAGAGATTTCATGGCTGATTCACTTCTTTCAGGGCGTGGGCGACGAAGCAACTCGCTTGGAGAGAGGAGCCGTCCGACGACCAGGCGGTTTGCCTGCCCTCTCCAAGCTGTAATCTTGTCCGTCCTCCAGGATTCCATCAGCGATGGAATGTCCATATGTATTTACCCGTGTATGTTCCTATACTGCTTTGTGTGAATCTACATGCAATAAGGATGAAATGTTATTATCCTAGTGTGTCCGACTACAGAAGCATGGGTAGCAGCTTCCGCTGCCGCGACGCTTACTGACCCTCCACCACTGCTGCCAGATGATTACTGAGGTTCGGAGTCCGGAACTTCTTAGGGAGAGGAATGTCAGGACACCTGAAACTATTCAAAAGTGCCTTTGGGGCACTACAGAAGGAGGGACTTTTACAACGCGGGAGTGTAGCCCTGCAGAGATGGAAAACGGCTGCTCCTTCTGGGAGGCCATGTCATGACCTCTCGTCTCCCTCATGGTCTAGCTGGTTTTAATGCAATCCTTTTCAGGTTTTTTTTTTTGCTTTATGATGAGTAAAGCGCTTCTCCTCTTTCTATAACGACTCCCACGTCGTGATTCGTTATACTGCTTCCATGCTTTAATTCCAAGCCAGAATTCCTGCGCTTCTCGGTGTCTATGACTCATTCTAACAGCAGCAATTTGACTCGACGAGGAGTCTTTTAACAGCAAGAATTTGACTTGACGCCACCAGCCGGAGCACCCGTATAAAAGAGCGTGGTCCCAGCTGACCGCATTCGTCTGCTCTGGACAGCCACAGGACCCGGCTGCGCCCCAACCTCCCCTCTCGTTCTTCTTTCACCATGTAACTCATATAATATAATAAATATCATAAGCCTAATCTTATTCACATATGAACTCCCCTCAGACCTCAGCAATGGGAGTGTACGACCCATTACCTGACAAGCTGCACTACTCAGGCACTTTTAGAGGACCGCCCGAGCCCCCCTTATTATCTTTGAGGACCGCCCGAGCACCCCTTTTTATCTAAGCGGACCAGCCGCGGACCCATCCTTATCTGGACGGACCAGCCGCGCACCCCTTTTTATCTTAGCGGACCAGCCGAGCTACCTAAATTGTGGGCGGAGCAACTGTGATAAGCAATATCATCCCACGAAGACTTCACTGGTGTTTCATTTTTTTCTTTTGAATCGATGCAGACGCTGAAACCGTGCAAGTTTCGTCTACATCATAGTTTCGCTCCTCCTTCGCATGAAGGGACAGAATTTTCTTCTGTTCCAATGTGATGTGAGTCTTTGCTGTTCTGAACTTTAGACAGAACTTGCAAAATGTTCAGTTCTTGGTGATTTACAGGTTTGACGAGAGTGCAACTGCCAGAATCTCCATTTCGAACTTTTCATCCTAAGTTTTTCCTAGTTAGACTACCAAGCTCCAATGGATTGTAAGTCTCATTCAAAGCCCACTGTGACCCTTGAGTAACTCTAGAGGGAAGCATCCTCTACACTCAAATTATTCTATTTAAGGGAAGAATGAGTCATTACACTTACTCAGAGTGTGGGTCCAACTTTTGGCTCACATAAGAAGTAATAATGTAAGCGCATCCTCTACATATTTCATTTCTAAAATCAAAACTTGCATCAATTTCGAACAGGACGTTTCAGTAGCAAACGAAAATGTGGACCGAGGCGAAGGAGGTGTTCGATTCGATGGAAAATATTTCTGACATTGGACTATTAGCATTCGCTGCTGAATTTGCTCGGTGCGAGAATTCGAAGAATTCAGAGAAGAAACTTGCGAAAAGGGCCACTTCAATTATGAATCGATCCAATATCATGTGAAATTTTTCGAGCGGAAAAACAAAGTAAAATAAATTTGAATTACAAATGTGATGTCACTGTACTATCTTGCTTTCACACTGAGGATTTACTGGAGTGGAATGTACAGTCCTTCCGAAACGACGGGTCCAATGAGGCCAGCGGGAAATTCTGAGGCAACGCGGCTGCGGCGCAGGTCGACTTGGCTGTTTGGAATAAAACTAATGAAGAAACTCAATGAATAGAAAGGTTATGGTAGTAAAGGTAGTAAAGCGGTAGAAAGGATTGTAAATATTTAAAAAATGGCACCAAATGCAACGACAAATGCTTATCAAATTGGTGGGTGCTGCCAAGTCCACCGTGCCGCCTCTTGATCTATCGACCGCTTCATCGGCCCCACCGTTTCGGAAGGACCATAGAGACTACCGGAGCTATTCCGAGCTTCTCGAAAATGCCCGCGGCCCGTCAGATATAGGTTGCTCGGCCGGTCCGCTTTTAATCAGAACCTGACCGCCCGCGCACCCAATTTCTTTCCAATTTTCATCCCTTACGCGGGCCGTCAAATTTAGGGTGCTCGGGCGGTCCTCTAAAAGTGCCTGAGTAGCTGCTTCACTCCGCGCACGCCCCTTCCATAAACACTGCCATGTCATTGGTAGCCATCTTTGTATCCTCACATTGCCGTTAGCTGTCTTGTTGCATTTATGTTCTCATTGCCTGTTTACCTCATACCTGTATTACAGAAATAAAGTTTAATTACCCGAGTTTGAGGTCCGGCCAATGGCTCACGTCCAATATCTCAAGTCCCGCGTGGCAGACAATAAGAGAGCAATCAAGACCCAGCAACCGCTATGCTTTTTTACATCTCTCTTCCGCTTCTGCTTTTTAGTGCTTAGCTTATTTTGCTGTATTAAAGGCGTGGTCCTGGATCAGTATTCTGTTTTGAGTACAAACAAAAAGCTCCGGGCCACAAAAACCCGTTCACATTCATCAGGAAAATTCATACTAATCCAAAGTACTTCTCTTCAGCACACTGTGAGAACTTCGTAAATCGTTTTATTAGATGACGTTTCGGCGCATAGCGCCTTCCTCGGATCTTAACAATAGTTTTTACAATATATACAAGGTCGTTCAACAAGGCAAGTTGTGGTTGTTCTCACCCACCGTACTCGCTGGGAAATGGCAATTTGCAATATGCTCCTACACATCATTTCTAATTTTCTGGCAAAATTTCATGATTTTTTCTACCACAAACTCGTCCTTTTTAGCACCACGGAGTATGTTTTTCAATCAATACGTGGAAATGTTTCGGAACGGCGCTTAGCGTCATACAAATCTCACATTTGTTCATTGAAACGATCATCATAGCACTGTTGTTTTCAGGCCTGTCAAAACAACTCTTCCATTCCAAGGTTAAACTTCTCCAAAGATACCCGAGATTCCCACAATGAATCTCTGGAACCATGGAATTCATCTTGGATCATCTACAGGACAATCTCGGCTTCCTGCCTATAGACCTACAAAAAAAAAAAGAAGGGAAATTTCACTGTGAGTCAAGAGAAATTAAATATATTTGTATTCAACAAATAACAACGAAAATTACTGTTCAAAACGCATAACCAAAACAGTCCTTGAGACCAATGGCGAAATATTGGAGAGCAATCAGGAAGAGATATGAGGTGAGCCAGGATATCAGTCGCTATCATCTTCATTAGTGAAATCAAATGGTCGAAATCGCTCCTGCAGTTGTTTTGCAAGTTTCGTTTCCTCCTCTTTGCTTAGAACGCATGCTTTCCAGTCTGCTTTTGCTTCACAGTCAAGGATTGGGCGACTAGCTAGTACCTAAAGATGTCAATTTGCGGAAACTTTAGCATTTGTTATGCAAGAGATACCAATTCTACCTCTCTGGCAAATTGCAATGGGAAGTCCTTCATCTGACGCGTGAACAGCCGTGAGCCATCTGGCATTTCGACGAAAAAGTAGGGACAGCCCTCGTTAACCAGGTCTGTCAGCTGCAACATGAGGAATAGAAGCAAAGATTACTATGTGGTGATTCCATAATTTTCATTCTGAAACCCGAGCAAAAGCAAAACAAACAGGAGGGGTATTCCATCGTTCAAATAATTTTTTTATTCAATGACGATGTGAAGAGGCATCGATTTGCATGCGAGCGGCTGTACATCCATGAAAGCTAGAAAGACAGCCAGTGAGCCTCACCTGGTCGTTCGCATCCATCATCGTCAGCTCGATTCCAGCCAGATTGGCGGCATTCAAAAACGCTCCTCTGAGAGCTTTTACACTTGATTTTGGAACAGGAACCATTTGCAATTGCAAGTGTTGCGTTCGATAGTTGCGCTCGAAACATACCAGGGATTTTCCGGCCTGAAATGGAAATAAATATATTGTAAATATATTATTTAGTATAGTAAATGAATATATTGAACAAGTCGCTTTCATAAAGTGTTGTAGCAAAACCTCAGTAAGAAAAAGAAAACAAAAAAATGCAAGTACCACAGATATAAGCTCTACTTTTAGCTATTCCAAGTACCACAGATATAAGCTCTACTTTTAGCTATTTTAGCCGTCAGAAAGAAAGAGGGAATAATTTAGATAAACAAGTATTTAAATAAGAAGGAGAAAAGGCGAAGAAAATTAAATTTTAAAAACTGGGGACAATGAAAAGCCAACAGATAACATTAAGGACGGCCCCTGAGAGCATGAGAGAGGCCTAGCGGTCGATTGACCGGAATCGAAGTCAAATTAGATCAGATCATAGAAGTGCTCAGGAAACCCCACTTTCTATGCGAAAAGCCAAGCTTGATTTTGGTTGTTCACAACCTCGCATTGGGGTTTGAACGATTCAAACAAGGACCTTATACTGAGTAGTTCCCGAATGGTTCGCTAGATCCAATACAGGATCCATAGCGCTTTCGCATACTGCTTCCACCGATTTTACGACTCAGAAACAAGGTTACCATGGCTCCCGCAGTTACCCTGCATTTCGGGCCTTAAACTTTCCGAGGATAAAAAACCATCGATTTTTCCTGTTAGGAAAGGAACTACAATGAACATCTCTAGAATTACGAATTCGTGAACAAGGGTTTTGACGGGAAGCCATGTATTCCAACATGGATCCCTGTTATAGCTGTAACTGCTCATCTAATGTTGTATGATTACCCAACGATGTTTCTGAATTCTCGTCATAGGCCAGTGAGATGCACCAATGAGATTACCAAGGGTAAACGTGGTAACACCCTCCAAATTCACCTACCGTTACCACGAGCGTAAACACGTTTACCTTGGGTGATCTTCGAACCTGCTGTCTACAAAACTTCCTGTGCCATAGATAAAACGAATATCCACGACTTGGCACTCTTGACTCATGTTCGCTAGTCTTCCGACCCTTAGTGTTTACGATGAGAGCACTGATGAGTAATCCAGATGAGTAATCCAGAAATATCATCTGTAATTTGTCAAAAAGCCAAAAATGATTTCGCCTTTTTGCTCCAACTTGTTAAATTTAATGTATGTCTATCACATGCATACATATTTAGAATCAGCGTCTCAAAATCTATAAGATGGCGTCAACGCCGCTGACTCAAGTCTATAAAATTAAGCCTTGAGAGCATGATCTCGCTGACAACAGCAAGTTCATGGAGATATCAAAAATTCTCAAAAATTCTGGAAATGATCGAATATTATCAGTGGAACGTAATACTCCACAGATTTTCGTCAACATTAGTGCTTTTTCGAATAAGCTTTTTCTGTCGCGTGTGACCCGTATTAGTTCTACGAGCTTAATTCTGCAGATCTGAATCAGCGGCTTCAGTACCAGCTTATAGATCTTGAGACGGACACGCCTTTGTAACTTTTTGGTCTTTTTGCCAAAGACTACCGACAGTATTGGAAATATGATCGAAAATCGCAGTTTGAAGTTGATTTCTTTCTTTTTTCACGTGAAAACATCAACGATTGCTGCTGATAAACATCTTCAATGACTCACGGTGTCACAGCACAGCTTTCGAAGTGTAAATTTCGTGCTCAACATCAGTTACATAAACACAGCAGTCATGGGGTGTCGAATAGCGCTCGAGCCGCGGAGACGCAGCCGCACGAAGGCGGGACTATAAGAAGCGATCGGCGCGGTGTCAGTGTGTCGACCCGAGATGTGGCGAAGTGCGCTCATTCTCTGTCTGCTGGCAGTCGCTACTCAGTCTGCTGCGCCTCGTTCTGGGCCAGTTGGTGTTGGTTTCCGGAAGAACTGCGTCCCGAAGCCGTCGGGTGGCTGCAAATGCAGCATCAAGGATGGATCTGTGGACACCGAGATCGAATTCGCTACAGATGATGACTGCAGGAAACCGATCGAGATGGTTACCGCCGATAACAAGAGGAAGCTGGGTAAGGAGATTGAGCAGAAGTTCGGAGGATTCAAGGATAATTGTTTTCCGAAGCCATCCGGAGGATGCAAGTGCAATGTTGACCTGGGACACGGCGAACAAGTTGTGGAGTACTCATCTGATGCTCAGTGCAAGAAGAGTGCTGAAAGGCAGACAGCTGACAATAAGAAGGATTTGAACCAGGAGATCAAGGACAAATTTGGCTCCTTCAGAGAAAACTGCTTCCCGAAACCTTCCGGAGGATGCAAGTGCAACGAGAAGGACGCTCGAGGAAACGAGGTCGTCAAGACCTACAACAGCGCGTCCCAATGCCAAATCCGGTCGAAACGCGATGTAGCGGTTGGCACACAACGGCAACCGGCGAATGTCAATCAATCGCAGCAGAAATATCGCCAGCGCGACTCACCCAGTCAAAACGTACGCGATCCCGTTAGAGAACGTGCCCAAGCGAACTATGCTGCCGTGCTGGACGAGCTGAAGAACAAGTTCAAGGGCTTGAAGGAGGGCTGTTTCCCACGACCGAAAGGATGTCTCTGTGTGATTGGTAAGACTGCCGAAGGCCGAGACATCACCGAGCGCCGCATGAACGACGCCGACTGCAAGTGCAGAGAGGGCGAGCGTGGTCCTGGATGTCCTGCCGCATAAGCGGGTCGCACATTGTGATTATCAACTAGCCGAACATTATTCTATGTGGTCTATTATTCTACTCACAATCCAGCAACCGAGGTGAGCACTAACCTATTTGATCCTTTTATGCTTTTTTTTTTTGAGTCTACTGATCATTTACATTGCATTTATGTAGTGGAATGAGGTGTTTGAGAGGGTATTTTTTAGGCTCTGACGAAGGTGTGAACGCCGAAAAGTTAGCCGAAATAAAAATCGATTCCATTGTTGGCCTACAGTTGAACATATTCAACTTCTACTGAACACTACTCGTTTACTGTTGAGTCGATGAATTGTCGTCGCTGTATTCCTCTTTGTTTTCACAGATTGTTTTGCTGAATGACCGTCATTCACTACTTAAACAGTTTGAATCGCATTCACCCATTGAAATAAAATCGTTCCTTATCAGAAAATGAAATAATGAAATCAAAGACAATACCTTATCTGCTACCAAAGTGAAGGCGTTCTTGAACTTTTCAATTTCATTTTTCAAATCGTCTGAAGCGGCGACCATTGATTGTATGTGTCCTGCAAGTTCTCATTAGAAGATAAAGAGAATCTACTGGTACTAAACTACTGGTAAAACCAATATGTGAGTCGCACCTACACTGAGTACCATGACGTGGTCATCTACCAGAGGTCCCTTGGGCATTGCAGCATAGGCAACATCGCCTATCGCTACTACAAGGTGCTTCTCGACGTCCACGTTCGATAAGCAGAACCAGCATGGAGCAGCTGGCACCTTTTCGCCGGCTGTGTGGTCTGCAGGGAAAAATTTCCTCAAATTCTAGGACAAACTCATATCCTCGCCTCAGGCAAACTTACCATTCCTTCGCCGCTTTCTTCCACCTCGATCTACGTTGTCCTCAACCTCTTCGGACATGTCAAATCGATATCGGTCAACGGTATCATGGTTCTTTGTCCTCTTCAACTGCTCTCTGCAAGAGTTACGAGTTTCGACACTAGGTTTCTAAAAGAGAGTATTGAACCCTAAAAAACGTACGCTGCCATAAATTCTTGTAATATATCCATATAGGGGAATTCAGACGAATTCGGCGGTTGGGCTGTGAGTTCTTCACGGCTCATCTTACGCATCGGCTGCAAAACTCAGTTTTGGGATGTGCAAAGACCTACAAACACAGGTCATTGCAAATATTTGCGTAAAAACGCAGAAAATGGACAACAAGTCAGCAAATAGAGGAAAGTGGGCGCTGGTCACTCTCTCATTGGGGAGGGGGAGGCGCCACAGGTTTGACATCAATTCAAAATCTCATAAACGTTCTCATTTGACCGTGTATTTGCCCTATGAAATGATTGACGGTCTTTGTCCAATATAGAGATCTGGTACCACTTTACCCAACAACTAACCAACTTGTTCTATTCAAAAAAATACCTGTATATTGAAGGCGTATAGCCACTTCTGCTTTTCTTTATTGTTGAGTGGAGCTAACCCGATGAATCGTGTAGTATGCTGCGCTGGCTCTAGCAGTACTCGGTGATTTCTGTAACAGAGACCTCAGCAGATGCGAATAGGAATCACGAAAATCCGTAGATACCTGTAGGGCTGTCGCTCGTAGTGAATACCCGTACCAGCGAAGTGATACCGCGGCTTTAGCCCCGCTGCAAGTCTAGATATCAGCTTTGAACCCTGCACTTCTGTTGATGGCGTGTTATGAGCATGCTTCCAGACCTGAACAACATCCACAATTTAGAAACCCACCAAAGAAGGGATAAATTTGGGAGAGACATACCTCAGCTGGCCACATGGATGTCACTAGAACATCAACTCCTAAAAATCCAGCCTGAGTCCTAACTGGCATCAGCAATTCCTGGAAATTGTGAATATAAGCCGTCAGATTTACTAAGTACTGAATGTGAATAATAGAACAACGACCAAGTGAAATGGAAATGGGAATGGTAACAGATTCGCACACGCACTTCAATATCATCCTCATTAAACTGGAAATTGCTGGATGTGGGACCTTCAACACCACTGAGGTACGCAATCTGTAAACCTATAAAAACCATTTAACCCAGAATAGCAACAATGTATGGATTTAACTTTTACAAAATAGTGAAGTCTCACCACTCGCAGTGTTCAGTATACCTCGTTTACCAAGGTAGGTTAGGGTAGAAGAGAACTCTACTGATTCATCCGGACAGAAGGAGGAGGTTGATGGAGAGCAAGGCCCTAAAAATGAAAATGGTGTGAAAACCGCGAACGTTCGCAAGAACTAATGTTTTTTTCTCCGAACTTTGCTGATAGCGTCGAAATTCCCAAACTTAAGGGCTACTAAACTGTACAAATGCCCAAAAATTGCTCTAAAGCCTCAAAATAGTACATTCCCGAGAACGCGTACCACCGACGTTCCAACGAACCAATGTCATTTGCTTGAAAATTTTTTTCATCTACTAAACCTGAAAACTATGTAATTAAATACGCTAAAAATGCGCAAGTCCCACAGAATTCAAGTCTCACAGGCCTAAGCAAAAAGGTATTCTCATTTTTCTACACAATTCCAAAATATTGTCAGTTTCAAACGCGACGATAGTTAAGAACTCATGGGTGGGTGTGGGGCGTTATACCTGGAGAGGGGCGTAGTCGAGCTCTGCGATTGGACGGCAGTGTGAATTGATCAACAGCGGAACTTGGCCATACCGCCCTCTCCAGGTATAATGTTCCACACCCCTCATGGATGATGCGTGCCTTCCTCGCTATCTTCTACATTTTCTCCGCACTTTCTCGCATTTTTTTTCTCTCAGGCGTTTCTGCACCTATCATTCCCTGAGGAACATACTACATATTCATGGGTGACTGTAAAATATTATAATTACAAGGAAGAATGCTATAGTCACCCATTCAAATGCCGCGCCTTATTCAACAAATACACGAGAAGCAAGTTTTTGAAATGGACATACCAAGTATGTAGGTCGGTACAGCAAAGTCAACTTTTCCATTCATGACACTTTCGTTGTTGTCTGCATCCGTGCCGAAAAATTCACCAACACAAAATAAGATGTCGAATGGGCCATTCTAAAGAAGACAACGAGAAGTGTAATGAGTACATGAACTGTCACACCCGATCATGGTCATTTTAAAAAAAAAGTGAAATCAAAAAAGATAGCGGCCGAAATCCTCAATTCCACTTGTCAAACCCGATTAGATTCATCTTTGGAAAAAAAGTTAAAATGAAAAGGATAACGGTCGAAATTACCAATTCGAGTTTTCAAACAAATGGACGCCTGCTGATTTCCGCAATACAACGTATCTCGTAACTACCCACTGATTGAAGAAATAATACCTAGCCTAAATCTACGACATTTCATCATTCTAATGTCTAACAACTACTCAAAGCAATGGTGACACCTTTGGGATCAACTGCACGCATTAAAATAAAAAAGAATCCCAGGAATTAGGAGTACACAGCCCATATTTAGGCAATAAAAAATGCTTTTAAGAGCAAAATACAATAAAGTACCTTCGAATTGACAACCGATATTTTCTTGGCCAGTTGTTCAAATTGTCCACGAACATCACCGACACATAATACCCGTGCCTGGTCCTTAGACATAATCGGAAACTAAAATTGATGAAGGCCTTGTAGATGCTACGAAAAGTTTGCAGAACGTAGGGTAAATAAGATATCCAACGAAATGCCCATGTGCATGTCAAAAATGTAACCTATTCACTACATATTTTTATTTATAGGAAACAATACAAATCAAAACGATCTACCGTTGAAGGAGGTGCTATGTACATGATACGTTACAAATCGATACGTTTCAATCATTTTCCTTACCCACAAAATCCCAGGTTTTACCGGAATTAACAGCGACTTCGATACATACATCTTAAACAAAAGCAGCTAATAACAGCTAACAACATTACTTTTAGTGACTAATAACATACACGTCTTCAAATGAGGTCAAAGAATAACTCATGAATCTTTCAGTAGGTCTATCATCATTAGTCGTCCGTGGAATCATGAGCTTGTCTGTCAAGTCCTGGACAGTAACCTTCGAGCTCTTCAAGGTGTTCGAACTGACAGCCACACCAAATGCAGTAGAAATGTGTCGATCGTAGATAGCCAGTTATTTCTTTCAATCTGAAATTTCACTATAAGAATGCAGTTATTCGCCCACATCTGATTACAACATGCTGAGCATGGTCAGGTCGAGAAATCCTGATCATCCAAGCTTTCAAGAGCAAACGAATTACATGAATTACAAGGCAAGTCACACCTCTCGCACAACTCCTCATCAGGAAGTTCATCAAACCGCACTTCTTGTGGTGCATCCTTTCCATTTGCGTAACAGTACCTGAAAACATAATAAAACCTTTTAGGTACGACCTAAAGATTTTAGCAAAAGTAAGCAAAAAATACAGAAAACAGCTCTTTATAGGGAAGAGGAGCCTTATAGAACATTGAGGCAAAAAAAGCCGCTGATCACCTCAAATCATCATCATCTATGTCATTTAACTCATGCCTTCCAGAATCATCGTCGGAGTTTCTAACTTGCTTATAGCTCTTCCAAAACCATGATTGCTCAGGCAACTCAATGTTGATCCTGCAATTCTAGGCTTCACTTTTAATAGCAATTTCGCTCCGATAAAAAGAGAATAAGTGTACATGTAAGTGTGCTTATGCATGTGCCAAATTGGCACCATATTTCATTTTAAAAAAACTTACAGAAATACTCTGCACTAAAAATAAGGGCACACGGCAATGACTTATTCGGAAACCTTTTATTTTTATCTTTGACACCTACCTAGTGTCCAATTCGACGCAGATTTTTCTACTCGTTAAGATGTCACGGATAAGATCCTTCGTGTTTGACATGCCCCTTTTTCGTTTTCGATAATCGTCTATAAGCTCTACCTATAATAACGGGATACGATACTGAAAAAAAAACCCAAGTAAGAGGACTTACGGTTTGATCTGCTCTTCGTTTCATCATTTCCATATTTCGCATTAGTCTTTCCTTCGCTTGATTTTCCCGCTCACTGTCGTGTCCCAGCCCTGTCCTAGCATTTTTCACTTCGAGTGGTATCGGCTCCTTAATTCCTGAACCAAGATCAGACTCTGTAATTAGGGGTTTAAAATTGGGTTATGTATTGAAGGAAAAGCATGACATAGGAAATATCTATTACCATCTTTCTTTTTTCCTAGGCTCATGCCGGGCTTGAAACCCATTTTTGCCATTAGGGCAAATCCTTTCGACGTTTCTGGGACCGGTTTACTCAAAGCCTCTTCACGTAGAACCTTTTCTAAAAACGTACAGATCCAGAGAAGAAATATTCAAATAAACCAGAAAAGAAGCTAACTAAATACAGTTGTCTGGTGCAATAAATTGAAATTATGCCCTACAATTTCGCATTATGTTCATGAATGGTTTTGCTACACCCTTTAAAGCCTTATTAAACCTCAAGCATTTGCAAGACACATGAAAATTGTCCCTGTAGGCGATGCAATAGGCTAAAAAGTCTTCAACCAAAGGTCCGTAGAGATAGAAGACATGAAATGCAGTTGGGAAAGGATGAAGAAGACTGATTTCGATGGAAAGCTGCAACAACACCAATGATCTTTCTTTGGATTCCATAAGAGTAAGCTACACATCAGCAACATGTGAGGAGAGCATAATGATTATGCACAAAAAAAAACGAGAATGATGGTACAGTTGCCTATGGTATGGTAACCACAGTGCAGAGAATTGACTTTTACTGTTTACTTTAGAGTCGCTAGTAAGTACTGAGAAAACTTCATTTCTTGGCGGATCCAAGAAGCCCAAATATTCAGTTCGAAGAATTTTCCAAAAAAAAAAAAGGAGCGGAAATATTCAGGTGAGAAAGAGAAGCGAACAGTAGTAGGATGACAATTAGTTGAACTCCAGTGGTAAATATAACGTAAAGACAAATAGAGAAAGGTAAATCGAAACAATCTCAAACCTTATGAACAAAATACCTAGTTCGCGTTTCTTTGGTTTCGATACGTCCTCCTGTCGACTTCGAATCCGCTCACCCTCAATCTTGAGCATCCGTTTATGTGCCATACTAGTCGCAATACCTAAGTACAAAGTGTAGAATAGCAGATTGAGCAATTTGTCACATTTTTCTAGTCTGCTACATGTAAATACACATTCACTTATGGGTGTAAGTGCCGGCACTACAAATTTTACGGGATCAACAATCCACCCTCAAGAAAAAGTTAAATCTTAGACCTCCAGTGGTACAAAATCGGAGTTTACGATTTATAATACTGTCAATTTCAAAAGATAGAGACTTCTTTCCGATTTATACTACCTTCGGAGATACTAATGATGACTCTGAGGCGTACTGCCTAGCCAACAAGATAACGAAAAAATACTGAAAACAATAGGGAAAACAAACCTGGTTTCACATCCTGTGTCATCACCAGGAAATTATCAGACATATAGTCATCTTCTTCGTCCCCCATCGAGAATATGGGACTCAAAATAGTGAACTTAAGAAAATGTAGTGCTTAACTACATCAAAAACCACAGAAAGAACATAGCGCTTCTTAACACGATCTTTACTTTCATGTAAAAGGAACGTTGTTCAATATTTTATTAGAGGGAAAAACTCCAATAAATAACTACCTTTTGGGAACGAAGAAACTAGAAGTGCTCTTAAAAATTGTCAGAAGAACACTCACGAACAACTAGGATGGGTGTAAAATGAACGAAGAACATGGGTGGAAGCTGCAAACACAACGACAGAGTAAAGTACCGACTAATACTACGATAAATAGAGAACAAAACAACGAGGTGTAGCGCGTATAAACAACAATGAGTTCTCGTCAAGAGATTTCATGGATTCTGTTAACATACTTTCAATACCATTATTAAGTACGTATTGATACCTTACTGAGTAGATAATTTATGTACGCACATTGATTGCGTTTCATTTCAAGCCTCGTCGTCATCCTGAAAACAGAAAGCGAAAATTAAAGAGACGCAAAAGCGGTGAAACCAATAAATATCATAAAACGACTGACCTCATGTACAACTCGTTTCGCTTTTGAGCTTGCAGAGCTTTGATCTACAACCACTTCTACGCCGGTTTTTCTCTCTGTGTCACTTCCTGAATAGAAGTTGCTTCTGATTCACATGCATAATATACCAGTGGGCTTCGGGGTGGTTTTGAAAAAGATGTGAAAGAGCCACTAACAACTGAGAATTGAGAAGTAGCAAACTGGTCATAGGTGGAATACCCTGAGTATCGTACTCCACCTACCACCACTTTTTGCCGAGGTAAGGGGGGACCATCACTTGGGAGGAGGGAGCGGGGAGG